>VYXB01009368.1:65573-183315 GCA_013397135.1 Pachyramphus minor | reverse complement strand
AAAAAAAAAAAAAAGGACAATAGGACCAGAGAGATTTATTGCAGTCTGAATACTGAGTAGTATACATGACCCTAATAGGAGGTTTCTATTATCAATTTCCATCATTCAAATGTTTCAAACTTCTACACAATAGAATTTTTCAAGTTCTACAGTTGACATGACAAGTAGCTTTGCAGGTGTTGACATAACACCTGGTATATTCTGTAACTTCTTTTTCTCCTTTAAATATATCCTTTTAAGTATGTGTTGCCTTCAGAAACAGAGGAAAGCAATGTTGCTTTCTCACCCAGAGGAAGCAACTACCCTTGAGATACTCTTCAAATATAACTGAGGTCCTTAGAGTCCACAGGGATGCTCTCAGGGTAATGAGTTCTGCTGGGAAACACAGTAATTTTTAACAGCCCCAGAAATGCTTTGCAAGTTCCTGCTGCCTTTATGCAGGCAGATTATATGTTTTTAATTTATAGTGGTTTTACTGTGGTTCTTCAGCAGAGAACGCCCTTCCTCACCATCCAGCATGTTTGTGTATCCATGCTTAAACTACTTACTTCATTTCCAAACTGGTGTAATATTTGTTGCTATAGGACTACTGAATTGATGGCACAAGAAAATAAGTGACTGGAAAACAACCCATTCACTAATTTTTACTATTGTGGCTTATCTGAGCTGCTTCACATATCAGAAGACATAAGGTTTCACATGAGAAAACACATAGCATTCTACATACCAAAGAATTTAGCACTAAAAGGGGAAAAAGGTTTTAGGATCATCAGCTATGCCTAAGGTTTCCAGTCACTGGCCCTTAAATTTTAAGACTCTACTCCTGCATGTGTGCACCTCAAATGCTGGTGATTATCAGAATTTACAAGCTTTCACCTCTACTGTTTTCTCTGCAGACATCTTGAATGTGATTGATTTAACTGTGCTGACCTCCCAGCTGTGACAACTGCCAGTTCCACTGTCACCTGCTAATAACAGTTGTATATTTAGCTGCATCCCCTAACTGCCTACTGGTGGGACATGTCTAATAAGTTATTCAGCCTGGATTTAGGCAAGACATGAGACATCAGAGATCTTGTGTCCTAATAACATTCCCTTAAGCCATCCACCTTCTCTGCCTTTTAAGTTGTTTACTAACCAAGATAAATGAGCTTGCCGAGACAGGACAATGACAATAGTTGGCAGATACATTGCTCACACAGCTGACCCTATTCAATTTTAAAACAAAATAAATCTATGCTGTTTTGTTTTATGTATGACTTATTAAATTACCAATATAGAACTTGTCTGCCCCAGATTGCAGGGCACCGCTAATGCACTGAGCTGCAGACACTACGTAGCCTCAAAAAAATCCCAAACAAAAAAGGTTTACATTAAAATTAACATGAAAAAGAGACAGGTTCAGATGGAATGAGAGATGAGGGGAAAGGAGGGGGGAAAAAAAAAAAAAAGGTTTGTCTAATTGTCTTCCGGGAACCCAATATGCTATCAACTGCCACGATTTACAAAGCACCTGATGACTGGGAAAGACAGCTCTGATACATTAAAGCTATTCCTTCAGAAGGTGGAGTCACAGTGCTTCAGAAATTGCTATATAATTCTGTATATAATACAGAATTGTATTAGAGGAGTTTTTGTCAAACCCCTGTAACTAGATGGACTCAGAAACACCCTGTGAAAGCACTACGGGATGTGAAAAGGACCCATAAAAACTATTAGTTGGAGGTGAAATATTTTTCAGCCAGAACTAGTCATTTAGGAAACCATAGCCGTATCATAGGAAGGCTTGGGTTGGAAGGGTCCTTAAAGATCATCTAGTTCCAAACCCCCTTCACAGGCAGGGATGCCAACCACTAGAACAGGTTGCTCAGGGACCCATCCACCCTGGCCTTGAATGTTTCCACGGGTGGGGCAACCTGTTCCAGTGTCTCACCACTTTCACTGTAAAGAGTTTCTTCCTAATCTCTAATCTAAATCTCTCACTTTAAAATCACTCCATCTTGTCCTAACACTATCTGCCATTAAAAAAGTTGCTCTCGCTGTTTTTTATTAAAGCCTTTTTAAGTACCGCTCTAAGGTCTTCCCTAAGGCCTTCTCTTTTCAGGCTGAACAACACCAACTCTCTCAGCCCGTCTTCACAAAAGAGATGTTCCAGCCTTCTCATCATCTTCATGGCCGTCCTCTGGACTTGCTCCAACTGGTCCATGTCTTTCCCATGCTGCAGACCGCAGAGCTGGATGCAGCACTCCAGTGGGGTCTCAAAGGGGGAGAGTAGAGGGGCACAATACTCTCTCTCGACCTACTGCCCACACTGCTTTTGATGCAGCCCAGGATTTGTTTGGCCTGGTGGGCTCCAAGTGCACATTGACAGCTTAGGTCCATCTTTTCATCCATGAGAACGGCCCAAGTCCTCCTCTGCAGGGCTGTTCTCAAATCTGTTCATCTCACAGTCTGTAATCATGTCTGGGATTGACCCGGTCCGGGTGCAGCAACATACATTTGGACTTGTCGAAAATCATTAGGTTCTTGAATTCTGTTTGCTGTTTCTTATGAAACATTCAATGCTCTGGTATTAGGGTCAACAAAAAAAGACCTTGCTAGTTTACATAAAACCATTATTCTAATCCAATTAGTGGGGAGCTTATAAAAATAATTATTATGAGCTCACAAAAGGACCCTAAAACTATCTAGTATTTCACTTCCAGGTGCGGTGGACATTTGGTCCATCCCTGATCACCACAGAGCTAGTGTCTTTCTTTACAGGAACACTAAATAGTAATGGTCAGAATAGAGGGAGTCAGGGAAGGTCTATATGACTCAAAGATTTATTTGGGTAAAACTGTGCAAAATAACAAACTGAAAAGAAGCCTCCTCAGAAAACCCTCGAAAAATACCAGCATCCAGAACACCCAAAGGCACGAAACCAGGGCTTTGCTTCAGACTTTTTTTCTACATTTCTAACAGAAACCATTGAATGCCATTATTCATTGCATTATAAGAGAATGTTCTGTAATAATGAGATTGGAGAGACAGAGAAATAAAACACCCATTTCTCAGTCTGTCACATAATTACCATAGACTCCATTTTAGACCAGCTGAGAAACATGAACCATCCATTTGCATGGCTGGAATAACTCAGTTTTTGCCTAACATCTCCTTAACAGGAGACAAAATGGCATCCAGGCAGAAAAATAATATGTGGAAAACAAAACACATTGCTTGTAGTAATTATAAAAATTATGTTCTACATGTATTTGGCCAGGTCAGCAAGAAGCCAGTTTCAGTCAAAAGGAAGAGCACAATACCCTCTCTCTCCATATAAGCAAAAGGATATTTCATTCTTTAGTCTTCAGATATTTGTTTGATTGGTTGGGTATTTTTTCATAAAGTAAACTCTTGTTATACACCAGACTCTGCTCCAGACTTCCCATACTCCCCAAATTTATTCCCTCTCCTGGGATTTTATTGTGTGCACGGACACTCTAATGCATGAAATCATCTCCATTGTTCTTCACATTCTGCTAGCAAGAATACAGACCATTTATAAATAAATAACATGTTGGATGGATAAAACGCAAATCACCATCAGAAAAATACTTTAACATGGCCTGCAGTGCTAATCCTCTCCAATCACTCCTCCCACCCCAATCCCTACCAGTTTCAGGGTGGCTTCCTAAAGCAGCACTTGAATAACAAGGTAGGTACAACACAGTAACAGAATTTGGCGTTGGACGAATCTGCAGAGTGTCAGGGAAGTCCCAAGACACTCTGCAGTTTCTCCATTTTCCAACAGCAAAAACATGAGTAACTCCCTTAATCCCAGTTTCTCCTCGTCTGTGGTTGCCCTGGCCTCACAAGTGCATTGCAAAAACTATGTAGAGAGGTCCCAGATGCTTGTGCTGATGGCAATTATAAAACTCCAAGTACTCAGTTTTTACAGGACAAGAGGGGACAGTTGGAAAACTTCAGGCTGGAGCAAGACAATGAATTCTGCTGCATGAGTGACCTGAGAGTCGGTGCTCAAGCGTAGCCTGGAGCTCTAAGCTAAAAATCACAGTTTAAATCTGCATCATGACCTCAATCACAAAGTCACACAAAACACAAAAGTCAAAAAGGTTCCTAACTTGGAAACAGAACCTAACTAAGATCACAGGAACTCCTGTTCCTGTGATCAGGATCAAGGATCAAGATACAAAACATAATGGTAAGATGTTTTTTCCACTTGTAATGTTCAGATACATCCAGTAATACATGATTTAGCTAAACAATTTTGTGCAGAGCAGTTAAAAGAAAAAAAATGTGTTTTTTTCAAAATGATGGACAATTTTTAAAGCGCAGTTGCATATCTTTAAGCAAAAAACAGAATGACTCACAGACTCGATCATTTTCTCACTTCTTATTTCCAACGTTTTAGATGATCACTAGTGAGAAGCCACTTCCCTTATGTCCTTTCTGAGGTAACAGTTAACTCTAAGAGACACTGTAGTAAATCTAATTAAATACCAGTCCAAGATATATTCCCAGTGCATTGTCTTGTCTTGCATGATTCTTTTTTCCCCTCTGCATTTTCAGAGTTAGAGGCTTTTCACTTTTTTTTGGTTTTGGTTTGTTTGGGGTTTTTTTGATATTGTGACAAAAGACCTAGTCAAGCAGAAGATAAAATGTATAAAACCACAGAAAAGCATGTAGAAAAGGAATACTTTTGATTTAGCTTTTAGTAGTTGACCTCACTAGCCTATGTCCTAACAAATGAAATGCTGCCAGCTATAACACCTGATTACAAAAACCGTTGGTATTAACGGATTGAGGCATAGATTCACAGGTAGATCTAGTATTTTATTATAATATTTGGCTAAAGTTTCTTTACACATTCACATTATTTGTGAGATAAGACTGAATTGTCCATCTCATCCACCTATATCGTGCCCAGTGAAAATCAGCAACATTACGCCAAATATTGCTGTCTTAGCAAACAAAAAGGAATTATTTTTGCCATTTCATTTCAGTTTTGTTACAGAGGACAGTCTGAGCACAAAAAAAACCCTAGCATATGCCTGTCATTCAGGTCCAGCAACCTGCCCTTGACTTCCTTTGTATACTGGCAGACAAGCCCTGTCAAGCAGGGTTTAAAAAAAACTCGTAAGGGAAACTTTAATGTGATGCTACCAGTATTTCCAGACAACTCTACTTCCAAAACCTCCACTTTCCCCCCCTATTTTCACCCTCCTTGTGTTTATTGTTCTGTAAATAGTACCATCCTCAGAAGCTTCTCTGCCTATAAAAAAATAAAAATACTAAGATAGACACGGCAGTATGAACACACTAAATTATGAACCTTTACTCCCTAAGTGGTCCAACTGGCTTAGCAGGAATAGAAAACAATTGTGCTGAATACAGAGGAGACAGGAATGACTGGAAAAACAGAAAGAAAAATGAGGCCTCCAGTTCAAGAACTGCTCGATAACAACTCACTTTTTAATCAATAGCTTCTTTTTTTGTGGCTAATACAAAGTTTAAATGAACTTCAGACAAAGATAACTGGACTTTCTTAACTGGTATCAAAATTATGCTTTCTGGCTTCTGCATCCTTATTCAAGGTAGGAGCTGTGTTGTTTTGTGGGAGCTTTATTGGGGATTTCAATATTCTGGTTTTTTCCATGAATGCAAACAAGCACCCTTCCAAGACCCACTTATTACTTTATGGTTTTAGACCATTCCCCCTTAATTTATTCCCAAATCCTAAAGCAAGTAATCTTCGCTCATAAAAGTTCTGTTGCCTTAAAGCAAGTGGCCATAAAAGTTACCCTGATGAGCTGAGTTTTGTGGAAAAACGAAATAGGACAAAGATGTATTTTATTAAAAAAGAAGTAATATAAAACAAGAGAAAGGAAATAATTTCTGATGCTGCCAAATTGCATTTTATTTTTCTGAAAGGCACAGCCTAACAGAATAGCTTGCTTTATTTATAGAATACATTTGATATATTCATTTTTTACATATATCATACCATGGACGTTTTCTGCACATTGAGCAACTCAACATGCAGTAAGACTCTCTGGATTTGCCAGGTGCAGAACAAAGAATAAAAACAACACCTTACCTTATTAATTCCATTTATTCCCAAGAGAGACATTTAGTTCAAACACACTGTTTTAAACTTAAGTTAATTTTTAACTGAATAGTGGAGATATGGTGGTCAGCACCCAAAATGAGGACTTTTTGTCAAGGTAGAACCTAAGCAGTGACAGAGTCCTCTCTGTGATTTCCATTTAGTCTGAAAACCTCTTCAGGTTGGAAATACAGCATGGGCAAAAGTCAGGATTGGTGCTTAGAACAGAATCTCCCCATTCATCTCTGGGACTAAATTAAAAAGAAACAGCTCCAGATCAGTTTTTTATTTTTAAATACTATCCACTCCCATTCAGCCTCTTACCTTTTCTATCAACAACAAATGCAAAAAACTAGTGTTTGAAAGATTTTGACATCATATCCAGTAGGTAAGACTATTCATGATCTTACAACTCCTTTCCCTTCACTCTATTCTCTCTGAACAGGCCAATAGCTCTTGTCCAGGAAGACCATCCATTATCACAGTGACAGTTATTGATTTTAATTAAAGGAGCAGAAAGAAGCTGAAAATATTAAACCCTATTCTTCCATGTTCCAGGAATCAAAATAAATGGTACTGAGAATTTACACTGACACAACCACATATTTATGCATATGTCAAAAGCTACAGCCAATCTGCACAAGATGCCAAGAGAGAACTCCAAGAGCTTTAATTAGTATAGAAAGCTGATTTGATGGTAGGTACAACATGTAATAGTCTTGGCACCAGCAACTCACCAGGAGCAGAGTCCCTATGGCAGTGAAAAACTTGATGGGCAGCAGTAGTCACTTAATTTGTTTATATAACCAAGCAAGCTATTTTGCCCTTTCAGTTTTTTCCCCCCTATTGCTTATTGCAAGCATGCAAAGAAAGCAAGTGTTTGGGTTAACATCCAGCCACTCAGAATTACAACTTGAAATGCCTGCCAACTGCATAAATCTCACTAGCCATGAAAAGGAAAAAGGCTTTTTCATAGAACAAGAGACCAAGGCACGCATACACACACACAGAAAACAGGAGTACAGTCTGCTCCTAAGCTATGTACGCCTCCAAGCTGCACAAAAACACTTCAGTTACAGACTTCAGAGAAGTAAACTGGTTCAGAAAGGCTGTGCTTCATGTAAAATTGCAAAACATGCTTTTGTTGACTTTTTTTTTTCCTGCCCCATCAGAGACAGCATCTTGTAATATAGTGTTGCTACCCTGCAAGAATTGATGGAATGATGTTCAAAAGGCACAGGGCACCACTTACCCTTGGGTAAGTGCCAGATACAAAGGACTGCTACTGTAATGATCAAGTAAAATCCATCTATCTTTCAAGTTCCACCTGATCAATGGGATAAAATTGGTTTACAATGTGATCTCACTATATTTTACGAGTAAGCTGACTGAAGGACAGACTTATGGAGTCTACCTTCACTATCTTCCACTGCTATGTGGATGAATGAACAGAAATTTTTCTGTGTATTACATATTCTCTGTGGAATCCCTGTAGAAAAATAAAGTTGTTTTCCCAATGATTGTCACATGTAAGTACTTAGACATTAATTATCAATTTTACATATCAGGGCAATTTTTCCTACTTTCTCTCAAGCAACAAAAATATGATATAAAATCCATAACAGCCTTGTTCCATCTGTAAATCCATCTGCTTTTTTAGCATGTGCTCTTGAAGTACTGATGCATTTGGGGAAAAACAAGTCGCAAACAAACAAGTTTCATACACAGCATTTCAGTTGTGGAATGCAAAAATTCATCATGTCTTGCAACGTGAAACTGCACTGCACTCCTGTAACAGATATCTCTGGCTTGCAGGTTGCAGCACATTGTTGTCATTTGAATGTTTATTCCTTTCATTACCATTTGAACAGGTACCTCCCTTCAATAAATGAAAGATGTAATAAAGGAACTGCTTGGAAGCCTGAAATTTATTCATCTTTTTTCCCCCCAAGGATCTGTGAATTTGGCTATTTTCTTGGTATTCCTCCTCTGTTTGATTATCTGCCTGCATCTTACAGGCACAAAGGGACTCACAGTCACATCAGGTCCCCTGAAATCTCTTTCAGGGGACTTGATGTGACTGTGGCTCCCTTTGGAACAATATGCTGAACAAGCTTTATTGTTCCTGCTGGCTGAGTGACAGGTATTGAGTACAGGTATGTCTCTCTGATTCAGGGTCATAGAGGAGAACCAGCTACTTCTGATGCAGCTCTGAAGTCAAAGAAAAGAAATTCCCTGCTACTCAGGAGCATCATCTGAACCAGTGACTCTTTTCCCCCGACAATTGTGCTAAGTAAGAGACTCACCACGTGCAACCATTTTCTGCCACCTAAAGAGAGAATTGGCAGAAAAATGGTGTAAAATTAAAAACTGTCACTTACTCAATTTACACAGAAAGAAAATAAAAATTGTTTCCACTCATTTTGAGCTTTGACAAGGGAAACAGGATGCTAATGCTTCCAGCATGCGCTGTCTTGGTTAGACTGCAGCATAAACATCCATCAGTCCTGGAACCAATTACTGTTCTTCTGATGTCCATCACAACAGACACCATTTTCTCAGTATGAATATTCATTAATCGGACCATTACACATCACAGATAAGTTCAAAGAGGCTTTCTTCATCATGAAATGCAGGTTAAAACATACTACAGCAAAAATACATTGTGATGTATTGTAATTGGTGAATTTTGCCAGCATATCTGAATTCACTCACAGCACTGTTGGAAATTCTCTAGACATGTCACTTCTCGGCTTGGAGTTAGTTAATGACTGAAGTAGAACATAAAAAGGATTTGGGGAGGGTATACAAGCATTTACCCACCAACAGATGTCCCATCAAGGAATGACCCTTAAATCACAGCATGAACCGCAGAAAAAGAGTGTTTTGGAAACCTTGTGCAGCTAGGAGAGGAGCATACTAATAAATGAAGAGAATGAGGAATGTTGATTTTCATGCTACTCTAGGATGTAATGAAAAAAAAAAATGAAAATTTTTCCTGAAGACATGAATCTTTCCAGGTTTTCAAGAGCTCCATGTCTCACTCTCAGCTGACGGAATACAGTCACCTTGGGGTTATATTGAACAGAAGTAGCTATCGATTAGAAAAGTGTTTGCAGATTAGGAGCTTTGCAAAAGAGTTACTCAGCAATCTCTATTAATTGGATATGGTCAGCGCTTGAAACTTAATTTCTATCTCCATTTAAGCAGGTCAATACTGTGGAAGCAGCTAGAAAACAGGCCTAGCACAATAAAACTGCAGTTCTATTCCTATTTGTGTGGATCAGTCTAATCAAAAGCAGAATGTGCCCACCTTTATTTCAGGCTAAATAACCACTGACCTCATGCTCTATGAAGAGGCTGTGATGCTTTCCATCTGGCACTGTATGCATTGTACCAAGTTACAGAATCACAGCTTATCTCAGAAGGAATCTTTGGTGATTGCCTAGTCCAAACCCCTCAGCTCAAGCAGGTTGTACAGAATCATGTTCAGTTGAATTTTGAATATCTCATTGGGTGGAGACCCCACAACCTTTCCAAGCAGCCTTTTACACAGTATATAATAGCAAACTCTCCCTGTAGCAAAATGTTTTCTTGTGCTGAGCCTTGTCTTCAAGGCTAAACAATCCCAGCTCTCTCAGCCTCCCCTTGTATGTCCACATATATACTCCCTGAATCATCTTTGTGACCTTTGCTCCAGTATGTCCGTGCCTCCCTTGTACCGGAGGGGATAGATCTGGACACAGCACTCTAGATACGGTCTCACCAGGAATGGGTAGAGCACAGGGGTAACCTCTCTCAAACTGCTGCCAATGTTCTTCCTAATACAGCTTTCTTTGCCACAAGGGCTCATGTTCAATTTTTTTCATCCACCAGAATCTCCAATGCCTTTTCTGCAAAGCTGCTTCTCAGACAATGAGCCCCTAGTCTGTACCAGTGCAGGGAGTTATCCTTCACCAGATGCAGGACCCTGCATATGTTTTTGTTGATTTCTGTTGGCCTGTTTCTCCAGCCTGTCAAGATGTCTTTAAAGGGCAGCACAGATATCTGGTGTGCCAATCACTCCTCACAGCTTCACATTTTCATCCAACTTGCTCATAGCTCACGCTTCCCTGCTGTTCAGATCAACGATAATAGTATTGGCCCCAGTGTGGACCCTGGGGTATCCCACTGGTGACTGGGCTCCAGCTGGACTTCATGACACTATCATACCCTTCCAAAGGCCAGCAGTTCAGCTACTTTTCAGTCCATCTCCCTGTCCACTTCTCTAATGCATACTTCATTAGTTTGTCTACTCTTGGACACTCTTTGGAGCTCAGGAACTCCAGAAAAATCAGGTTCTATTAAATTTTGTTTCTAGTAGAATCGAGCAACTGATTAACATGAAGACTTAGGCATTGGCTGTGCCAAAACAAGATGACTGGTCATAGTAATCTTGTCAATTTTGCTCCTCGGTTCTGTAGGAAATGGCAAATCACACTGAATAGGGATCGAGAGCAATTATGCAATTGAAGGAAACTCACTGTGTTTCTTCCCTCAAAGGCTAATATGCTAACATGACTAAAGGAGAAATACTGAGCACACTTTCTGAAAAACAACATGACCTTTAACAGGAAATGAAAAAAGTTTCCTTTTTAGTTCTGCTATACAAAACAGAGAGCTCCTGTTTGAAATTGCAGTGAATCTCAGCCTTAAGCTAACATCTGGAGCCTTGCACATCTGTAGCTTAACTCAGAAGCAGATTATTTTAACGAAATAACTTTCAATGAGTATGTTTTTGAAACGCAAAAGAGAAAGAGGTAAATTTTTACAGTACTAGCAAAGATATGATAGAAACACTGAATCCAAACATGTTGTGTTTGAGTTCATCCATTTATTAATATTCAAAGTTTGCCAAGTCATTTAACTTTCAGAAACACAGCACCTATTTAATGCTTATAAACACCTGAATATCTCATGACAATTCTGATAAGAAAAAGCAATCATAGGTCTCCTGCACCTACTTAAGAGCAGGAATAAAAGAATTCCCATAAGCAAAACACGTGGACACAAGCTCCCAGAATTCAGGTCTGTCTGACCACTGGTCTGACAGAGGAAGAGGTACCTCTTCACATATTTAAAAAGCATCAACTACTCTCACTTGTTGAGGCATACAGTTCTGCAGCAACGTACTAATGAGGTGAGTTCTCTTATTTTGTATAACTGCTGTAAATTTCAGTGCTTTGCTCATCCAAGTCCCGTTACAAAATTGAAGTTACCAGTAGAAAGTATCAATACCAGCTGAAGACAGAGCTCTCCTAAAACTTGTTTATGATGTGTCCACGTGTCCCTTTTCTCCTTTGATGCATGTAACCATTTCATCTATACTCACTACATGCATGAGAAAGTCAACCTTTGCGAATGCATCTTCCCTATTTTCTTAAATCCTTTACTCTCTGAACAAAGACTTGGTCATGCTATTTTTGCTGTGATAACATGATGTGTGATAATAACTTTCTGATATGCTGTCACGAGTGACTCAGCAATTGTTTTTCATCATGGAGTTCTCTTTGAAGATTATTAGTCACTGTCAAGGGTGACCTGCTAGCTCTATTGTTACTGGTTAATAGATGATTTTTCTTTACCTAATTTATACCAAAAATTAAACTCTAAAGGTTATGGTAGATGTTCCAAATCCTAAAGACCAAGTCTGAAAGTGCAGGTATTAAAAAGGTGAGATGCATGAAGCAGCACAGCTATTCTTGGGCAAGCATTAATAATTAGATATTACTTTAGAGAAAGGGCAATGCTTCATCTGAAGATGAAGTATTATCTTCAATATCTCTTTGTGCAGTTGGTGGAACATGCCCACTGATTGTGCTTCTAATCTCAAAATAAGTTGGCAGGTTTGCCCTTTTCTAGCTGAAATATAGTCTCTTCTGGGAAACCTTTACCAACACATCCTGACAACTGTTATGTCCTATTAAAGGCTGTTCACTGATATTTGTAGTATCTTAAATACACATTGCATTATTACAGGTGAATTCTACATTTGCTTAGAATAAAGATTATGCTGAAAATAAAAGGCAAGCAGACATCCACAGGCCTGGCTTGTTTAGGAAGCAGACTCATTACTGTGCTAGACTATTGTTGTATGCTATGGAGTTTCTTCAGGATCAATCAGCAAAGTCAGCTTGGAATGAAAAACAGGCAATTGTCAGACTCTGGGAGAAATGTGGTTATTTATGATCTCCTGCTGTCTAAGAACAAGAGAGTTCCACAGACATTTTTGATGGAAAAGGCAAAGAAACAGTATGACTGACCCCTACATCAGAGTGATATTTAAAATTATGATCAAATATTATTTTGTCTTTTCCCCAGATGAAAGTAGGAAAGTCCTCTTCACTTGGCGGAAGGATTTTTTTTGTTTGCTCTGTGTTTTTGTGGTTTAAAAAAACCCAGGAAAACAGTTGATCACATGAGAAAATAGAGGATTTAATTTCTTTCATGAAGAAGGAAAATGCATGCTAGACTGATTTACTGTTTGGGAAAATTTACCTCGGCTTCAATTAAGTAATTTTTAAAAAAAATCTGCTCGCTTGCAGTAATGAAGAAACTATGGAAGATATTAATGCACTCATTACATTATCCCTTTAGGGCTAGCAAAACAGTCCACACTCCATTTTTGTCAAAAATCTACCCTGGAACATATGATGTCAAAACAATTTATCTTGTATGATTGCAACTTTTTCAAGGTACCCATTTATGTAAACATGAAACCAGTAGCAAAATACTGCAATAGTTCATTTGGTGGGGCAGGGGGGAAGGAGAGAAAAAACCCACAAAGCAGAAGCTTCAAATCCTTCTGACAACCACAAATTAGAGCTCAGTAAAATAATTCCATTACATGAATTGTTGCTGAGAGTGTTACAATACTGGTCAACAGACAACATGCTGATAATATCCAACTGTCACAATTCAGGAAAAAACCTAAAAGAAAACTCAAAGGCCAATATAATACTACCCATTCTCACTCCCAAAAAACATATCACATGGTCCTGTGCTTCTTTTAAACCTATGCACAGGTACCAGAAATGTAATGAAATAATTTTTTTTGAAGGTATTAAAAAAATCCATAAAACCAACTCTTCTAACATCTGTCACGCATTCCTGGGCTAAAAGGCAAGTGTCATTGGAAGGTAATTGTATATGAAGTGCTAGAGCATGTAATTATTGAATCCCTTTTATGTCAATACCCCCATTTATTCAGTAAGGATGGTCAGAATGGTGTCTTAAACATATTTGGCAAACCACAATCTCAACAGACATATTCTGAAGACAATGTTTACATGCAAAGCAAGAAAGTTATTTGTCCTGGTATGCAAGTGCATAGAGAAACAGTCCCAACCAGTCTCTAGTCAGTCATATTCAGAATGCCTCGTCCTTACCTGTTTCTCAATGCGAGCCAGTGCATCCTACTGAAGCACATATCCTGTGCTCCTGAGCTCTCCAGCAGGAAAAAAAATCTTTGTGCTCAGGAATTCAGCAAGCGAAATAGAACACTGGGGCATTTTCAGCTTGTGATAATCTTAAAGCTAAGTACTATGCATTCACCTGCAAAATATAAAATCCCTTTAGCCTACTTGCTCTGTGGGAAAAAAAAAATGACTCAATGAATTTAGCTTATTTGCTTGCCCATCACACAAAAAAGTATTTTCCAATATTAATTGCAAAAGACACACCCCTTATTACTACTTTTTTTTTACTATTGCTGTTACAAAAGTTTACTATTACTACTGTTACTTTAGAATTAAGCACNTGAGGAGATGATGCTCCCCAGGTATTAAGCATGTTCATAGAGTATAGCCAGACTTTAAACACGGACTAGAAGTTGTGACCTTCAAGTATAAACTTACAACAGTGACATTTGTAAATGAATCTTTAAGATTAATTTAATGACATGAGGTTGAGTACATTTTTAACCTCAACTGCATTTTTTCTTTATATTTTGAAAGTCCTTTTTTAATTTTCTCATTTCTTTGTATGTCCCTTGCATACACGCGTACTAAATGAACAATCACAGGTAGAAAAAATAATCATGGATATATATTGATACAAGTGGTTTATCTTCATGTGACACTTCAAGTTCATGTATTTTATTGTGTGGGATACAAGACTGTGTGTCCTGAGTACTCCCTCAACAACAATGACATGTAAGAAGTCACTTGTTTCTGAGAATACAGCTTCACATCTAAAACATTTTCTGAAACAAATTAAATTAGATACTGCCTACTTTACGAAGTGAATTGAACCAAACACGCCTACACAAGTGACTTTGAACTATATGACTATTTTAATAAATAAAAATGGCTTGGTTTTGAAGGGGAGGGATTTCTGACAAAATGGAGCCTTTGGTCTTTCATTTTGTTTACTGGAGTGGTAAAAAAAAAAGTGGGGAAGAAAGTATGAATAAACAGATAAATTCACATTTGTTTTTCTTACAAGGAATAAGAAAAATAAATTTCAGAACTTAAAAACCTTACCAAGCTTTCAAGAAGTCAATCTGCAATTTTCTGGATGTCAGACGGCTGAAACGGATGAAAAGTTGACTTCTGCTGCTTAAAGCCAAAAGCCACATGAACAGTCCACACTGAGCTTTAGTTCACAGAAGTAAGAAGACATAGCAAGTGTTCCAGGACTGTAATTACAGAATAAAATGTAGGTGTTTATACTGTAAAATGTGAGTCAGTCTACAATCCAGTTAAAAACTTCTCACTTCTCCAAAAAACATTTTGCTGCAGCAATATGTGCAAGGTAATTGAGCCCATGAGAGACAGGCCAACAGGGTTAGTATGACTGTGCATCTCTTAAGGCTTATAAATTGAGAAGATATTTTAAAGGATTTTCTAGGCAGCTGGAATTCAGGAGCCTGTCTCTGACAGCGCAATAGGTAAATGGAGAGAAAGAGAGCACGTATACAAGGCCGTGTGCAAGAGGGCATGATAAAGAGCAAGGGTGAATGAGGCAGCACAAAAGGGGGAGAGCAAGAGTAAAGAGTGAGCAAGAGCAAGTGAGAAGGAGCATGAGGGAGAGCAAGGGCATGAATGAGTGCAGACGAGCGATAGGAAGTGCAACAGTGAGGGCAAGTGAGAGTAAGAAAGTAAGCACGTGAGAGCATGTAGGAAAAGGAGAGCTTGTCTAAAATGTTCAGTAATGTCAGCTATTAATAACTGATGTAAGAAACTAACTTGTCTCCAGTGAACTGTGTTTTGACCCACTTATTACAGAAGTCAAATGTAAGCTAAAAAAGTCAGGCTTGGAACACTCAAGTTCAGCTACCAACACTGTGTTTAAAAGCAATATCAATTAGTTGGAGGAAAAGGCAATTAAAAAGAAAAAAGAGATCAGCAGAACACAGGAGTGGCAAGTAAAGTCCTATAATTGATAGAGTCTATGGGTTTCTGTTCCTGATGATTAACACTGGCAGAGTTTGTATAATTTCTCTGCCTCCTTTGCAACCACACAATATGCAAGTGTGTTGATTAAATGATACCATGGACTTATACAGAGACTAAACTGTTGCCCTGAAGTGTTATCATCCATTTGAGGCCAAACTCACACTAGAATGTGAGGAAGGAATACATAGAAGAGCCCTGGCCCATCAGCATAGATCAACTGATGCAAAAGGGTACAGTCCCCTAGACAGTCTCCCACTGTTACACCACAACCTCAGGTGGAAATGGACCTTTGGGGCAGCTTCTGTGACCAAGCAAGTAGCTTGAATCAGTATTTCCCACCCAGGAAGGAAATCACTCATATTACATCCAAAATGAAAGCAAAATAGGATGGGAAAGGAGTAAGAGGGGCTCTAGAAACACAGCTGGAAATTAGCTACCTCCTTTCCTTGCAAGAAGTAGTTTGGGTTTTGGTCTTACTATGGATGACTTTCTGTACCCTGTTATATACTATCCTATAAAAGTATACATACTTCCCTGATTTGAGTGATCAAGTAGGAGAAGTAGGAGAGAGTTCCTCAAGGATTCACCTCCCAGTTTCCCATTTGAAGTATACTACTGCATACCACGCCTTTGTTTTTAATTTTCCTTTCTAGAAGTAAGAACTGAAAACGTAAGTAATTACTCATCCAAACCACCAGCTGAAGCTAACATTTCCTCACTTGTAGTTATGTTGCACAGTATAACATTAAAAAAAACAACCCACACTGAAGTCTGCTTACCAAACATCCTCCCAGGAGTCTGTTTCCCAAACATCCTTTAGCCCTCTGGAAGCAGTATAATACTTCTGCTGAAGACACGGAACAATCCTGAGAAAACTAAAAAAGACTTTTCATAGCTCTAGGATTAATGAGGTAGGTAGCTTGTCACTACTTGCTCATTATAAAGCAAGCTTAGAACAGTAATGGCTAAAAGTCATTAACTTCTGGCAGCAGCTCAGTGACATATGGGAAGAACTGGTGGCCTCAGCTCACTTCTTAAAGGATGTAACATTTCTCAGTTGTCAGTCCCAGCAGAAAGACCACAGTTTGAATGTAAGCTGGAGAGCTGATTTCTACATCCCAACTATCATATCTCATGGAATTTGGAAACTAGCAGAGGAGCTAACTCAGGGATCTGTCTTCCCTGAGTAGCACATATCAGTTTCAAATTAGGAAATTCTGCATCTGCTGTGAATACTAACATCAAGCCAAAGGGATTCTTAAAAGAAAGCAACCCCCGAATCATTAAACTTCTTTAACAGCCACAGGAACGTATTCAAACATACTTCTTACTGCTCAATTACACTCTTTATCTTAAATCACATCTCTTCAGTTCTCTCTTCTGTTTTGAAGAGCTGCATAAAACATCACAGCTTTTTTTTTTTTTTCATCATAGATGTACCTGCAAACAAGCCAGAATATACAGCACTTGGGTTTTACCAAAAACTGCTGACACCAAACTGCCTTGAACTACTTCTAAGAAAAACATGGAGGCAAGTGAATAAGTTTATAGCAAGGTTTTTTTCTTTTTAGTCATAGGAATATGCATTAAAAAATACAGTATTTTGAACAGAAAATCTGTAGTTTGATTGGTGGCTTTACCTACCCACTGGTGAAGTACAATTGTCCCTTCAGAGGGAGCAGTAGTATTGTCAGACCTGTAGCAGCCTGTGAGTTGAACGATGCAAAATATAGAGACACAGAGAGGAAAATCTACACCAGAAATGCTGACAAGCTTTCGAGCACATAGACTCTTCTTCCAGTAAGCACTGAGACAACTGAAGTCTTGAGGATCTTCTTTGCAAAAGCCTCTACCATGTTTTACATTATTTAGGTAATAGTGGTTGAATTCAGATTCAAATTACAAAGTAGTCCTTGTGCAATTCCCATTTACTCACAAAAACCAACCCTATGTGTCATCTTTCTTTTCAGAACGGACAAAGCAAAAGTTTAATGATGACATATTGTAAGGAACTAGTCTGGCCACCAGCTTCAACCAGTTTTGCACTATGTTTGAAAGAACATTAAGTTGCCCTGCCCTACCCTATACCCTGATGTTGTTTATATGTCTGAATCTATCCTAAGCAGAAATAAAATCCAAACCCCTAAACCCAAACAACTTAACCCAGCCCTTTTGCTGGGTTAAGCCCCAGCAACTGTGCAGTTGCTTTTCCTCAATGTTTTTTCCTCTAAATTGTTATGCCACTTTGAAAACCAAAACAGCCAGTGACTGAGAAATTGCCACAACATTTTGGTCATGTTGTTTCTCTTGAACTGGAGTCAAGATGCTCATGGACGCTAATAAATACTTTCTTTGCTTCTTTTTTTTTTTTTTTTTGGCTACAAAATACTTATTATGAAAAGCATGTTTCACTTCCATTACTGTTCCTTAACATCAAATCTTTTAACCACTGAGTAATTTGCTGCTGCCTACACTATGACAGCTAGCAAGCCTGACATGCACAGCTTTGTTTCTCTGTGGTTTAATACATTACCATTGAAGATTCTGTACTCAGTCCAAGTAGTACGGTGTGAAATCAGGACAACTATTTTTCTATAAATTCAGGACCCCTTCCTGGCACTTTAGGACCATTTTATTTTTCAGCTATAAGAGAAGCTGTTTTGACATAATGCATTTTTACCAGCGAAACCATATGTTTCTATAATTTCATGTTACGAGAAAAGGTCAGCTGTATTTCATACAGTTAGGTGAGATGAAAAAAAAAAAATAGAAGGAAAAATAGTGAACGAGTTTTAAGCTAAGGTCTTAAAGCTGAAACTTCTATTTAATTCTGTTAACCATAATAAACACTGAGCAAAGCAAGTCAGTAGATCCAGAACATCTAGAAAGGGCAAGGCAGTAGCTTAATGGCACACTGAAAACATGGGCTGCCAGAGAAGAGTCTGGGATATGATGAATGGCTTCAAAGGACAAGAGCTGGATTTTTCAAGAATAGAAACAGACCTCGGTGCTGCCTCAGAAACTGGAAAGGGAAGAGCAATGTCACATTAAATTAGAAGATAATTGGAGAATCATGCTGATAACCATAAATATTTGGTGATTTCATGGGACAGAAAGTCATAGACATTTCAGCCTAAGACCATGACATTAGATACAAGGGTTCAGAGGCACAATTACAGTGAAATAATTTGGCTGTTAAAAAATGAAACAAAACTCACAGCTAAAGCTGTTCTATAAAGTAACTACTCTTAAAAGAGACAAGCATAACAGCTTACTTAAACCACAAAGTACTCTCAAATGCCTCCCCTGTACAACGATGGGAATATAATTATACCCTTTGCTATGTTTTATAGAGAGCTTATTTGTCTTTTTAATTTATGACAAAGGTCTTCTCATTTTCAGGAAAATTATAAGCCCTCAAAATAAAAATCTAAAACTGCCATGTAACTGTAAGACCTCACCCAGGGGAGGAAAATGAGGAATAATTTATGACTCCAAAGATCATGCTTGACACCTTGATAGACTTCTGGGGAAGTATTTTTAAACTTTCAGAAAACATTATCAAATTGCAAGAAGGTAATTCTTCAGGAAGGTTGTAATTATGAAAGAGCTTTGAAATGTCTGTGTGTGTTGTGTGAACGTGTATATAGATGTAAACATCCTGATGTTTTAGAGCAATACCTCTCCATCCCTTCCCAAAAATATCAAGAACTTTCACTGAGTTTTGAAATTCTCTCTCCAGCGGAGAAAGTCCAAAACACCTGTAAGTCCTGTCAGAATATCACACACCAAGACTCACACTGTCTCCACCAATGGCTACAGCAGATAACTAAGTCAGGCATACGAGGGGCAGCTACATCTGAGGACACAAGAATAATCAAAAAGTTAATTTCTAAGTTCACAAAATGCAACAAAACACAACCTGACAATTTTTCCAAAAAAACCCACAATTCTGACACATTATTTGGAATTGTAGAATCACAATTGTTTCAGCAACTATGTCATTTAATCTCACACAGTTCCAGCTGATCCTTTATTCTAGCAGTTTTGAAGAGGGTTACCAACAGTGATTGATACAAGATGCTGAAGTGTTCCAGTTTTATGTGATTGTGATTTGTAATCAGAAATAAATAATCTGTTAAAACTGAGAAATACTTTGAAGTTACAAAAAACCTTAATAATAGCAGTAAGAGGTTTCCAAAAATTGCAGTCAAGGAAAAAAAAAAAAAAAAAGGAAAAGAAATTTATTTCCCACTAAATGCTTGATTTTGTTTACTCATAGCTTCAGCTTTGGTGTCCCTAAGTTGTGCCTGCACCCATCAGATCTAGAACCTTGTTTTTAAATGAGACCTGAGACGTCGATGCCCTTAGCTACTAAGTGCAAATATACTCAACACTTCAATTCATGACAAAAACAATACTTAGATTCATGTGCTCAAGTCAAAAGTCAACTCGGGCAACAGTTGAAACCCCACAGGATTTTATAAAATCCAACAGGATCCAGAGCCCTTTGAATCACAGTTACTGATCTAATATGAGGCCTGATTATATCACTGTCCTCTGCTTCACATTTATTGCTCCAAAAAACAGTAAAACTTACCTTTCTCCTAAATATATTGCTGCATGCAAATACTCTGTTTCCTTTGTTTATGAAACATCAGAATACCTTCAGAATTTAATCTCTGAAGGAAATTAAACAAAAGCCTGTAAGGGCAGCATGAAGTAGACTTTATTACGTTTTTAGACAGAAATCAAGGAGTTAGTGTTAAGACAGCAGACCTGTTACCTGTTCTTTCCAGTTTAGCAAGAAGAACATTATTAGCTCATACTCTCAATTCTAAAGTATCGTGTAGGCATTATACCTCTACAGCTGAACAATTATCAAAAGGGATTAATTTGTGACCCAAAATGGTCTCATTTTCTCTGCATTGTTCAGAATACTTTATAAAAAGGAAATAAGAATACTTTAGTGCTTAAAATTAGTAAAATAATTTACATCTTTTTATGATAAAAACATTCTAGGGCAACAAAAATTTTTCAACATCCTTGTCAAAGCCTTCCTTTCTATAGTGAGTCTTAAAAAAATTAAACCAATTTTATTACACTTTGTGCAGATGTTTATTTTTATCCATTAATCAGTGGGTTACAGGGCCTAATTGGGATCTCTCTATTAAAGCAAGTGGTAGCACTGATTGACAGGGTGTTAAGGAACAACACCTTTCCCCTCTCACCTTCCAGTGAAGTCCTGGTTATGAGTATATAGGACGATGTGATATGTAGCCACATTGTATTCCAGTCAATACATATCCTATAAGCTTCCAATAAGCATCCCACATAGGACAGACCAGAGTGTGTTATTGAGTAGTTTGGCTAAAACACAGAGTTTTATTTTAGTCAGGACACATTTAGTCACAAGACCAAGAAATATTTTTCATTCAATTGAAAAAAACCTTAAGACTTAAGTGCAATTCACAAAACATGGATGGCATTTGCCATCATGTCTCTATAGCCCAGATTTAATTACCAACAGAAAATCTGTCAGCCAAACATTCCCTTTTGCTCAAGTTACTAATAATGAATTCAAAAACCATACAACCAGTAAGAACCTTCATCCTGGCAGCAGCCACATACTTTTTCCTGCAATGTGCCATTCAATTCTCAACCAGTTAAGTTTCAAGATATATTCACCACACACATTTACAAAGGGAAGGAATATGGGGAAAAAAAAAAAATCAGCCAGCCTCTCTACCTCTCCTCTTGGATCACTTTTTATCTTAGACAGTGACACCTACTCACTGACAGAAGTAGAGTCCATACTCAAGCACCCTGGATTTTTTCCCACAGCTGCAGTGGGAAGTTCACAGTGACAACTTCATTTGGAAGAACCCGTCCTCTCCTCAACAACCCTGAGAATGTTTGCCAAACAGGTATGGGATGCTACTGATAAAACTGATGATCCTACAGAAACATAAAGGGATTCTGAATGCCGTGATACAGGCTTGTCATATTTACATTTAGAGAGTTTGTTCTGTTATTAAACAGGAGCATTCAGGAAACAACAGGAGTCAATCAAAGCCAGTATAATTTTCTTTTACCCCGACTTTAACTTGAAATCTTGCATAAAAATGTATTATAAAGATGAAATCTAAATCAATGCTCCCTGTCAAACACACAAAAACCATCTCAGTGGCAAGTATTCCCAGCTGTACTACAGTTTTACCAGAAATCATCTATCCTGAGAGTCCGCCACACCACAAACAGCTTTAGTTGGAGCACTTTATTCACAGAAAGTCTTTAAAATAAATTGCCTTGATGCTTTTATGTTTCCTCTTTCCTTTCACCATTTGTCCTGTTTGTACCAAACCCCACAGTCACTGCTGCCTTTGTGGTATGTCACAGATTTGGTAGTGAGTTGCTCCTGTCAGAGTACTACACTGGTTTCCAGCCACAGTAAACATACAAGTGGCAGCACATTAAAACTGAAAATTTATATGTCTAAGACATTCTAGTTTAAGTTGCTATTCATCCACATAATTGGAGGTTAATAATAGGGTGCACTGTGCTGGCATTCATATCAGATACATATACTATATATTTATTAAGTATAATTCATTCCAGTGAAGTTCTAATGAGGGCTGCTTAATTCTGGTTTTAATCAAATGTCAGGGGAGCCAGAAAGCCAAGCAAAGACTGTTTTTCACAGGTGGAATTTTGTGAATAAGTCAGACAGAGTTTTTTTAGTGTTAAGTGTGATTATACTCAGCTTTATCTCTCCCTACATACATTCTCTTCCTTATTTGCATTTTTTTATTTTTTTGCAGCTCATAACTGAAAATGAATGGAACTGAATGTTATGTCCTGATTGTCTGCTTGTTCCAGTGATGGTTCTTCACTGTATGACTACCTTTAATGGATATATAATATATAAGACAGGTGGGAAAGGAAGGCAATCAAGCATGGGTTTGAGCTATTTTTGAGCTGGATATTATGTGATCTTTTTTGGCTGCATATGAATGAGCTGATACACACTTTTGAGCCATTATGATAAATGCTATGATCACATTAAGCGCTCACTCCTTTGACAAAACATTCTGCCAGCGGCACAAGATTAAAAAAGAGAAACTAATAACAGCCCGTCATATTTGCTGATCTCTGTCGTCCACCATCAATGTCAGTCACAGTCTCAGTGCAAACTGGTACACAGGCATGCTCTTAAACAGGAAGTAAATTCATTGATCAGAGAATTACTGCATCCTATACCCTGGAGAGGACTGTTCCAACCCTTTTCTCTGGCACATGTTCTGAAATTTGCCATCATGAACAGGGTAAGACATGGCAATAAGAACCAAGAAAGACCCAAAATATAGCAACCTTTTCCTCCTGCTTTGAAGGACAAGTTTTGCATCTTTTTGGTAGTAAAGCTAAGACACTCAGATGATATTCTGATTTTCTTCACAAGAAACCTAGCTTCTGACACTAATTTCTTCCACAGATTTGTACACTCATTTTCTGAATGAGCAAATTTAGAATATTCCCTTATCACCATCAATTTCTCACATAGCACAATCAACCACCAAAATGGTCACTTAGAAGCAGCAATATACACTGAAATAATAAAACTCCCCAAAGATAAGCATATCTACTGCTGTAAAAAGACAGTAACTATCTGAAACATCCCCAAAGAAAAGCTCTTCTACATAACTACACCCTCATTTTGCTCTGAGAAGAATATACCCCCTGTACAACCAAGAGAACAATTACATAGCAGGCCACCCATTTAAGGAATCAAGTCAGATTTTGAAAGAAGTACCAAAACACCGTGTGAGAACTTCAGTAAAAGCCTCTAGTCCCACCCTGAATTTTCTCAGTGTCATTTAGAGTTAGTGCCTACACAGAAAAGTCAGCAACTAATACCAATACATACTAACTTCTCCTAAAACAAACTATTTTAGTCTTCACATGCCTTCCTATCCCTACTACACAAGGAGTTGGAGTTTACTCTGAAAGGAGAACTCCAAATACATTAAATAAATTCAGAGCATGCCTGGGCAAGTGTAAAACTTGTAGGGAGGTTTACCGTGTCAGTAGTGGAGATATGACAACAGAACAGCCAACATCTTACCTCTGCATTCTGGGAACATAACACTTCATTCACAGTGTCCTTCCAATATCTACACAGATTAATCTGAACAACCATTTCAAACCAGAATAAAGTCACACAGACAAAAATGCCCCTCTTGCCAGTGAAGGAACACAAAACAATCCCTCCATTTTCTGGTCTTTCACTCCTGAGTGATAAATCACAGCTCTACTGGGTATTTAAAATCATAATTCTATCCTTTCCATATAGGCAACCACTTTATCTCCTTTCCCAACAACTCTGTATTCTACAGGTGTAAGACACTACTCTGTTTCGATCAATCTCATTGCCTTCCTAGTGGAAGTCATAAAGGTTGTTCCCAACATATTTCGAAGCTTACTACTACCTTTTCTGTTTTGAAGAACAGCTTGTGCACCTGAGAGCTTGTAGGTTGTTTTCAAAATAGTTTACGCTGGTCATATTTAAAAGTGATCAGCTCTCTACCTTCGTAGATCACCTTTTTGCTTTGGTAATAAACATGTAGATAGAATGAATTCTCCTACATACTAGTTGCAGAAAATACTGCAATTATCAATCTTGATAACTCAAATAAGCAGAAGAAGGACTTATCAAAAACATATTATGTTGGTATGCAAACACTACTCACATCAAGTATCCGTGATATTTTTTGGTTGGCTTCGCTCATTTGGTTTTAAAAAGTTAGATTTCTATCCTACTTCATTAAAATCCTACTTTACAGAAATACACACTGTTGCAAAAATAATTTCTGCATGTTACAATTTGTGTTCACAGGGATGCAAGACTAGCAGGTCTGCATTTAAGCATATAACTTGTCTGGGGAGAACTGATACAAAAGCTGATGAAAAATTAATGCCCATTTTGCAATTGTAGCAGATGCAAATACACACTGTGCTACCACTATGCATGAGTTTAACAGAGACAAGGAGCAAGAATGAAAAATGGCATCTTGGTAACTCTATGTGGCATCTTTATAATTAAGTGCCACAGTTATTAGAAGTCTAAACCATCAACTAAAAACTAATGCACTTCCTGTAAAAAGAGCAAGAGGGAATCTGATAATCTTGGAGAATGTGTGCTTTTTCATCAATATCCTTTTTGACAGCAGTTGTACAGTTGTTAACTATCATGATATTCAAGGAGCAAAGTGATTCTTCGAATGGCAGTGGAACAACCGATAGCAATGTGGCATCAATCATCTGGCAGATATCTTTCCTTAAAGAGTCTACCCATTTTATGTACTCCTGATTCATTTAAAGTAACTCTGAAAACTCTTTGTACAGCCTGCAACATCTCTGCAATCGCTTTCATACAGACATTAGAATTTTTTTCCCCCCTTCTGGTAATCGTATAGTTTGCAAATCTGGAAAATCCTGCTGACTCTTAGCGTTCCATGTTAGGTTTCAGATTGCGTTCCAAACAAGTGCTTAAACTTTTTCCAGCTATTTCTGTGTGTCAGTCTTCTGTAATCAATCACATGTCTTATGATGCAGAGAAAAAAAAAATCAGAAAGTCCTTAAGGCTCTAATCAACACAGGGAGTTAGTTACAGGACCCGAGACTGACACAGAATGAAAGAATCAGTGTAGGTGGTGCTAGGAAAACTTGTAGAGTTTAGGTTTGTTTGTTAGTTTGTTTTCTGTTAGTCTGCTTGTTTGTTTTGATTTTCCTTTTTTTTTTTTAAATAATTAAGTTGCTAAAAAAGTCAAACAAACAAACAGAAATACACATAATGCATAAGAGATCTTAAGAGTAGCAGTCAGAAACAGGCTGTATGACAGGTGATCAATCTCATGGCACAGTGGCACTGCATCTTAGGTAGAAGAGAATTTGGTGTTGAGAGTACACCAGGAATCCAACCACATGCTGATGGGAAAAGATACACTGGGGACTGCAGACATGCTGGTTCCCCCACCCACGAGGCAAAAAACCCAAAACCAACTGACTACAGGCATTTGTGACAAGTTGCTTCAGAGTCTCCTGTATAAAAAGAGTACAGATAATGACATGTCGATACTCCTTGAGACCAAACCCCAGACTCAGCAGACCTGCAGGGCGCTGGGTGGAACACAGCCCTCCCAAAAAAGGTCGGCTGGGCACAGGCATCTGCTGCACAGGCTGCGGGGGAGGAGCACAGAGCAGCTACAAAGCCATAGAGGGAATTCAAGCGAGTTGCCTGCCCATTTAAGTCAAATGTACCTAACGAAATTCAGCCTCCTGGCTCTCAAGCAGTGATCTACCTTTAAGCAAAAATCCCAAAGGCTGGAAAATCAGCTATTAGAAGTGTCAAAGAGGAGCTTGTTATCAGCCAAGGAGAGACACAGAACTCAGTAAACCCATCATGACACCTCCAATTCCCTATGGCCAGATGAAAAGAACATTTTAAGGACTATGGTGGCTTCTAGCAGCACTTTGTCCTGTTGTGTTCAGCAAATCAACTGGTGAGTACTACCACCTCTTTAATATTTTATTGTCTCAGCAGAATTGACTGCTTTAAGTTTTGATAAATGACTGATGAAAAGACAGAAGAAAGAAATCCCTATTCCAGCAAACAACCTGACCTCAATAAAACTACACGAAACTCAATAAACTTGTAAAGTTTCAACCAGACCATAGTTTAGCAGACCTGTGAGGAAAATAAATATGATTCCATTGCTGTGTTAGGTCAGTTTAGCGACACTCACTGTATCAGCACCATTTTTGTGGAATAATCTTTTGGTCCAAAACTGAGTAATTCTGAAATTGGCTCAAATGCTCCACAGAAGCCAAGGAAATTTTAGAACTATTTTTAATTCTAAGAGCTTTGTCACATGCCTAAGTATTACCCAGTTACATATGCAAGAATTCCATATGGCAAGTTTACAGTTTGAGTCCTTCTCTCTCAAATTTCCATTGTGTGCCAGCGAAAAGCTCAGGGAGACATATTCCGTAAAAAACCATTTTTCCCAGCATACCTATATAGCACAAAAAAAACCCACCTGTGATGCACCTGTGGCAGCTGCCACACCAATAATCCTACAAGAAGAGTTTTACATTCAGAACTGCTATGAAGAGGTAGCTTAAACTGTTACTGACATACAATATGCTTTATTTGCAAATTTTATTTTTCTTTGTTTTGGGAACTTATAGCCCAGAGGGCCATTAGCTGCAGCCAAATACAAGTGTATTAGATGCTACTAAACATCCATTCCCTACAGGCTTAATTGCAAAATGCCATCAACATTTTTCTGTGGGAGTTCATCTTTATGCAGAAAATGGCATTTCTCTTTTGAATCCTTGTTCCACTTTAAAAATTGACCCGCTTCCTTTTTTTCCCCCTCTTCATCCTTAGAACTTGGTTTAAGACAAGATACACAACTTTGCCAGCTCATGGCACTCTCTGCCACAGTTCCTTTCCAAAGCAGAGTATTCATGTGAACAAACAATCAAATTACTTCTTCATTTTATGTTACTTCCCTTAACAGTTGTCTTCTCAGAAGCAGGATCTTTGGGTCACAATATGCCACAAGCCCAGAAAACAATTAGGTTTTCTAAATTAATCAGAGGCGTGCTAATTTGATCAAACAAGTACTGCCTGAATCTCACAGCACCCAGGTTACTGAACCAGAGCTTGGATAGTATCCAAACATTCCTTTTAAAGAAAAAAATTAAATTGGAAACAAAGCAGTTAAGTCTACTTTACTGTTATAATAATATTCCATATAGAACTGAAACATATATTTTATTTTTTAAGGAAGTCATTGAAAAGAGAGATGAACAGCATAGAAAAGGACTGTTTAACTACAGATATTTTCTCCAAAGGAAAAAGAAAAAGGATCTCTGATAAAAGATTTAATTTCAATAGTCAGCAGACAATTGGCGAACTAGGACAAGATCACAGAATGTCTGGTTCACTTCTCCATCCCAGTGCTCAGCCCTGTTGTGGTTCTGGACACATGACAGCTGAGGACACTCATATGACATTTTGGGTACCGCATTCAGTGGTTGGAAATCAGAGACAATATACACAACTACAAAATCAATTGGTTTTCAGATGACCCAAGTGTATCTATGTGTCAACATTGTTGATGCCCTTTGTTCTGCAACAACCAAAAGTAATATATACAGGCAGACTGTCACACACATATGGCTTAAATTAAGTGAACAAAATACTGAGCTCAGTGTTAAAATAATCACAGTTCACAAGAGTCTCAGTTCAAACTGAATTACTTGGAGTCTTCTCAATTTACCCTGGAATTATTCACATTTTAAGATTACATCATCTCATTAAGACACTCATTCTCCCATCTAATATCTCAGTTTCTAACCCTGGAGATCAAGTCTGTCAATGTCCATGATCATTCACAATAAAAATACGGTGACATTTCAAAAATCTGAAAGCCCTACTGCATGTAAACTATCTGATAAGCTGATAAAATAGACACTTTCATTCTGAAGTGCAGACACTTTGACATCTTTCAGCAGTGCTAAAGAGTGATGCTAACAAAAATTAATCTCCTTTATGATGTTGAAGGTATGAATTTATCCTCCACTAAAAAATTGCCTGTCAAGTTCTTAAGAGATCAGATGTTGCTGTGGATAAAGGATCTGAAATGTGATATAAAATCAGTAAAATAAACTAGTAATCTACACTTCGAGGGTTTTTTAATCAAAACAGCCTTAACAGCACCTATAGAACTTATCTGGCTACATGTTTACATCAGAACAAACAGAAGTGTTACTAAGAGAAATCTCATTATTTAATCAAATCTGACTTCCAAATTGGAAGTCTGGAATGTGTTTAAGACCAATGCAAAAGAATTGTTTCATACCTGTTTAAGTGGAATCTTTTTAATTCAGTATTTCAGTTTCATTTTAGAGTATGTCAATGGCCCATATGAAACATATGAGAAAGTTTACTCATTCTCCGTGGAGACAGTCCATCATACACAGCATTGCTACCCTTGTACAAGCCTTAGCAGAAAACAGAGAATGAAAGAACACCCTTTTCTAAGAGGTAGTCTCTCTAGAATTAAAAATAATGTGGAAGAAAGAAAAATGGTACAAGTTTAGACTTACTGCACGCAAAATAAACCTGTCACACTGGAAAATACTATGTGCTCTAGCAATTGGCCAGGGACACTTCACCATCCCTCTCCGAGAAACACACCGCCACTCCGGAATCTTTTGGAGAAGAAGCAAGCTGTGCAGCAGATTTATTTTCATCTGATCCTTATCAGACTTAAAGCATGGAAGTGTGCTCCAAAATACTGCAGCTGCTAGGACAAAGCATCTGATCAACTTACATTAGTGAAAACTCAGTGATTCAGAGCCCATAAAACACGCTCTAAGAATCAGTGCCTACTGACTGCAGCAAACATAGACGTATGAGGTACCACAAGAGGTTCTCCCACAGAAGCTGTGAGAAGTGGCAGCACAGGTGCCTGGACTGATCCAGCCTTAAGCACCTGAGGTCCTCAGAAACAGATATTTGAGCTGTTAAACAGCTCAAAGAGACATTACCAGGAAGTTTTGAACAACTTCAGAGCTGCTGATTTACCCTCCAAAGATGCCTCTTTCTCTACATTATCAGAGGATAAAGACTAGGGAAACTATGATCCTAAAATTTCTGCAATAGGGAATAAGGCTAGCATGGCCAAGATTCAGCTAAGAACAGAGTATTTGTGTAGTTCAAATCTGTAAGAACACATAAAATTATAGTTGCAGCCACTGAATTTATTAAAACTTGAATGATTCATGCAGTCCTGTTAAGCAATTCATATTATCACTGACCATAGCATACAGCAATAAAGAACAACGAGCAATTATTTGTGACCAAAACCAACAGAAGCAGGCAAAAATAAGAGGGAAAATTAAAACATGCATTCTTCACCCATTGAAGAAAAAAAATTTTCATGTTTTCCCAGTTCTCAAAGACCAATTAAATGTTTTGTAGCATACCAGAACAACTAGGGTATAAAGAAAATAAAAAAGGAAAACAGAGAAAGAATAGAATGGGCACTTTTAAGGAATGTGCTTAAACTTGTTAATTTTTAATATTAAAAGGTGTTGATGATAGGCCTTTTCTTGTTTTAATGTATGAATGTGAGAAAACATGGAATCAAATACTTAAAAATAAAGAGAAGATAAGGTATTAGGAGAAGACAAGTCTGGAATTTACTTTAATTCATTAAAATATTATCACAGGGGTAATATTGCCACATAGCATCTGGCTGATGTAATGTTTAAGTGCTTTCCTGAACAATTTACTTTAAACCCCATTCATAAAAATTAAAACTACAATTTGATTAAAATTATAATTTTTAGTCATCAGTTGATACAACAGTAGTATATGATATTTGCACACCAATTTCAACATTTCAACTTTGAAAGGTCTGCACAAACATTAATTGTATAGTTCATCTCTGAGGAAATGTATTACTCCAGCATAAAGGGGAAAAAAAGATAAAAACAGATGAAAAAACCATAATGCAGTATTTCTCACTCTTGAGTTCTGTCCAACCTAGAACCTCATGCTGCTTCATAAAAATCTGTGACGAGATGTACTAGAAACTGAGCAATTTTTGTTCAAGTCAAAGGATTCACAGATCAGAAGCACAGTGTGGTAGCTCATGATTTTTGACAGCTTGTCAGTAGTGGTACCAGAAGTTGTTGTATCCAGCTGCTCACCCCATCCCCATCCCGACACAGCACTACTAGATAATGCAGCGGTCCCTGCAGTGCATCCACTGTTTAGCCAACATATCTCACAGCTGGGTGCTGTTAACTTCAAATACCATCTATTTCAACCAGGAGACAAACTCAGCAGACGAGGGGACGCTAACAATCTGTTCTGCTACTAGGCAGTAAAACTCCACCAGTGATGGGCAGATGGCAGTCACAGAGCCTCTTAACTTCTCCTTGGGACCACATCACAGATCAGATACATTTTACATCACAGTGAAATCTTGCAGACTGGAAGCAGGAATGCCTTGACAGTAGGCACTTGGGTTGCAGGAGGAGGAGAAATTTCAAAAAGACAAAATATTGCTCTATCTATGGCCTAATTTTCACTGATCTTTGGAACCTTAAAATACTGAGTGCTGTGATGAAGGAGGAACAAAAATGGAAGTGTTCAGATTCTATTGATTCCTGGAAATAGCCAGTCCTTGGTGACATACTAATGAATAAGTATGTCTTCAGATAGTCCAAGCATTTTGGCAGTTTCAACTCATTCCTCTAATTTTTGCAGCTCACTGTACAAAAGATGTTTCTGAAGGAAACCTTCAAACAGTCATGGAAAATCATATATATTTTGCAGTGTGATCTGACACATTAGCTTTTCCTGAAAATAATGGCTGCACTGAATGACAGAAGATGCATTTTATCCCTCCTTAGTCCAACTTGGGTTTAGCTGGAGGTTCACAAGACTGATGCAACATGGTGTGGGGAAAAAGGTCACAGCACGTACAGCTTTCAGTGCTCCTGTATGACAGGACTACTTGGCTGTTATTGATGAAGGATACATATTGGTCTACCAGGATCACCGTAGGTTTTATTCAATGAGTTATATGCTTGTGGTAAACAAAAAAGTTGATTTTGAGGGGCAAGTCTGTGGTTGCAAATCCTTTTCCTACACAAAACCAAGATGATTTAATTGAACTCCGCCTGCTGCTACGCTATTTCCAGACATATTGAACAGCAGTCTGTGTTTTCCAGACAATTATTTGCCCTTTGTTCCATTATGTACATCTCTCTGCACTTCCTTGCAGCCATATGGGCTTATGTAAAAATACCAAAGTCACCAACAACAGCTTTAGTTATAAATAGTCCTAGGAGAAAGTAATCCAAGTTTCGGTATGAGCAGGTGTTAAAATTACATGCATCTGGGAAAAATCAGCATTCTGTAACACCCTCTGATAAGGCTGGCATGCATATTAGCAAGCCCTCGCCACAGCTCCTCTGGCACATTTAATTTAATTTAGCATTAGCAGAACTATGGAAGCTGAAGAAAAGGACAAAAACCTCCATAAACCTATGAACAGCTTCCCCTTGCCTCTTGAGATGCAAATACTACCATTTTCCCCTAAAACGGTGATCTTTGATAAAGCTATCCTTTTATGCTAATATAAAAAGTTATTAGTATTCAGGAGTGGAAGCTCTGGAGAGCTATTTCTAACAGTTTAAAAATAGAATTTAAAAATGTTCCTTTAAACATCACCAGGGGAAATTGCACAGTCAGGAGAGAAATTGCTTACAGTTATACACAAACCCATGGTACTTTAGAGGAAATAAAGGACTTCAGTCACAGAGCATCCATTTGTGTCCTTGGGAACACAGGAAAAGGGGAAAGAGAACTTGAAGCTAAACAAATGCAATGTCTTTTTGAGAGTGGGCTTGAAGGACTTCGTGCAAAACAACTCTTCAGCTATAGTGAAAAGAGTAGAGAACTGTGGGCAAGGAAAGAACACTTACTGACAGTCAAAGGCCTTGGTCTTTGGATGCACAGGTAGGTCAGGAAACTCATCACCTGTAGTCATTCAAAGAAGAAAATTATTTCCTAAAGGCATCTTTATCTTCTAGACCTTAGGAAGCTTTCAGGTAACTGGGGCAACCATAGCCCTCTACTGAGTGTCTTTCTCTGTTCTGGTCACTCTTCATTTATCAAGAACCAGTGTAGCCTAAAGGTACAGGGACTCATTGCTCAAAATTCATATCCAGTGATGAACACTATCTGATAGATCACTTTTCTACCATCCCCCAAAATTTTAAAAGACTCTTTAAGGTCCTGTGAAGGCGAGAAGCAGAGCATGTAGTCAAATCATGATGTGGTGGGAACTTATGTATGGGAGCCCTACTCCTAACTCCCCATTCACAAAATCATGAGTACTTTTAGGCTAGAATGAACTATGGATAGTAGCATTTTAAGAAAAAGGAGGATACTTCTCTATAAGAACACAGTTCAGAAAATAACATTTTGCCTGTATATGCTAAGGGTGCAGGACAGTTGACACTATATATGCCCAAAGTCGAGAGAGATGAAAAATGCTGCTTATTCTCCAAAAAGAGGGTTCAATGGAAGCAAACACCAAATCTGGATAATTTGGGATTTCTTTCCTCTCCAGCCCTCTCTCTCTATCCCCTAAGGCTGTAGACCACTCTTTAATAGCATATTACAATAATAAAATTTTTTCACAAAGCCACTTAAAGGAATTTATTGTAGTTCCACACAATACCACATGTTTATTTCTCTTCTGAAATTATGTTTTCTCTCTGCTAAGCTAAGGGTAGTAGCTGCTGAATACTGATTAGGGTTTTCCTTATTTGATTACTTTTAATTAGAGTCAAGCATGTAGTGCATCAGACAGGAGGACTGCAGATCACTGTGACACTTCAAACAGCCTGTTTAACTTCACCAGAGCCTGTTCGAAGTTTGAGGTCGGAATAAATCTTCACGGAGTTGTTTATGCACAGTTGTGTAACATTACACAGCATGGGGTACTGGACTGTTGGGTTAATTAGTTTAAGAGCCTGTCAGGAGCAGCTCACCTCCAGGTTTACCATTGGAAATTGCAATTAGCGTGAAACAGTTTTCTTTTTTTTGGTCCAATTTCTCCCACACAAATCATTCTCACAGATGTCTCGCCCAAGTAACCAAGGACTGCAGCCAGTCAGCATTCACTCACCCTCTTCAACTGTTGTCTCCATGGGACGTCTGAAGTAACATCAAAGGGTTAGGCTAATCCCAGCTGATCTTGGAGAAAGTCCAGGGGTTTTTGAGGCTTTAAGGCTGTGATTAAAGAATACACCTGTCTGCCCCAATAATGAGGTCAAACTATCTTTGCCAACAACAGGCTGCTTTTTATCCTGTGACACACCTCCTGGAGGAACTGTCAGAAAAAGGTGCAAGTATGAAGCAGTCAAACAGCCTTTCAACATCAAGTAACAGTCTGTACAAAGCCACAACTGTTACAGAAATCCACCCCCACCCACTCCCCATTCTTAATATGGCATAAACTGCAAATGACATATGGTGCTGAATTACTTTACAATGCTGGAATTCGTTGATATTGTCTAGGCTGTCTGAAGGTAATGCAACCTACACAGCAGGTATTTTTGAAACAGCTTAAAATTTACTTAATCTCCAAAATTAAAAGTAAATGTTATCTTCTCCCCCAAGTATTCAGGGATATAGACATCTAACATGTAATCCAGAACTATTCAGAAAATCAATAATGAAGTTCCTACTTCAGTTTATAATTAAGCGACATCTTTTTCCCAATATTGTTCTCAATACTGGGTAGCAATTTACCTTGCAGCTGAGCCTACCAAGTTACAGGTGTTAAGACAACAGACCTCCTATCCCTCACGTCAGCCAACCACAAGATATTAAAGGAGACTGAAATTGTCTGGAAAGAGAAATAAATTATTCCAATCAAGAAAATAGTTTCTCATATACTAAGTTCTAATGACTGCATTAGTGGCCTCTCCTTTTACCTCTTGTCAGACTCACTATCTGTTCAGGCCCATCTGCTTGTGCTAATTTCAGGGTCAAGCAATTAAGACATGAGAGTTTTCCCCATATATGGGTCACAGTTATTCAGAAGGACTGGTGCTCATTAGTCACATATAAAATTAACTGCATTATATGCCAGACAGAGACAGGCCCATCAGATGGTATTGAAGCTAAAACTTTTTTCCCCCAAGGTATTCAGCATTTATTATAAAAATATTCTTAAGAAGAGATGGAATTAAAAGTAAAGACATACTCTTCGGAGAAAACAATCTCAATTCTTTAAGGAGGTATGTCTTTTGTACATATTGAAAACAGTTTCAGGAACTGCAGGAAATTCTCTTTTCTGCTAATTTTTTTAACCCCAAAACTCAACAGAGTTATATTGGTGGTGCAGATTTACGTGGGACCACTGTCTCCAGCTCCTTCTCAATGCTCTCACATTAATGACATTCCCAGTGCTCTGGCAAAGCTTGTCAATGTCCCTCTCTCCCCCTTCCAGAGGGGAGCCAAAGGACCTGTGCTGAACATCAACACAGGAGGTTGAATTCCTTAGAGGATTCAGGAAGCTTCCAATGCCTCCCTGGCAGCATGTTCATAACAGGTCTTCACCTACCCTTGTCCAGAAAAGTTCATGGCATGCTGCTTATCCACAGAGCCAATGGGAAGAGATAGGAGACTTTAAGTGGTGAAAAACGCTCTGTTTTTCTGTAGTATTTGCAGTTTGTTAGCTATTGCATCAGTCACAGTGTGCTGTTCTGAAACATATGCCTGCAATGTATTAGAAAGTGAGGCAATTACTTGTACTTCTTAAAAAGGATTTCATGTTTTGATAGGCCTTTATATGGTATATTAAACAGCTTTTACTACTGTTCAAAATAACTGTGGATCTTGATCAATTCATATAATTAAATTTCAAGATAAATAAATACATCCGTGAATCTTCTTAAAGTTAGCTTTCTTCACTTTTTTCTTGAGACCCTTATGTCAGAGCGTGAAACAGTTTTCTCAAAAAAATTCTTTTATTTGTATCTTAAATTAACACAGTAATCCTAAAATCCTAATCTACCCATTGCCAAAACCAAAAGAAAAAATTATGTTGCCATTCTTTTCTCCCTTTCCATAACTATTAAAACACTCAATTATGGGACTAAAGATACTCTGCTTGTTACTCTCACCTTTAGTGAACATCATATGATTCTGCTATACTACACCTTCATCTTGTCAAGTGCATTGCTTGGTTTTCTTTCTTCCTTTTTTGGTTATCAGTTCAGTAAAATATCCTTGATTCTGCCATTCCTGAAGTCATAGGTGTTCTAGGAGAGCTAAAACCCGATCCAGACACCAACTCAAGGGTGAACACAGCCAAACCAATGTGGTGGTTTGCTCTTAAGACTAGGAGACATTCTGAACTTGAGAAAGAAGGGGATGTTTCTTTTTTCTTATCATTTGTAGTAAAGTGGTGGGGGAGTATTCTGTCTCTCACCATCACCAGGACACTGGCATATGTAGCTCTACAACCAAAGGCAACTTCAAAGCCAACAGTTGAAATCGGAAAACAATTTCAAAGCCAGTAGCTGAAATCGGAAAATATAAACTTTGTTACGTGTGTTTTGTTAGGTTTTTTTTTTCCCTAAGGCTAATTACAATTACATTTTTATGGAAAATACTTGTGGTTTTCTTTGTTCTAATAATGCAATAAAAAGTTACTGTAAAATAGAGAGCACTTTCAATAAGCAAAGAAAACTCAATTGCTAATATATTGGCCCTGTATATTGTTTAAAGATATTAGATGTTCCAGTAATATCAATGTTTAATTTATAATTAAAGAGATAAAATCCCTGTTTCATCAGATACCTACTTGACTACAGAACTCGTACCTAATTTGCCATGAATTCAACTGAATCTCCAATCAATATATATGCTTGAATCTCCAGTTATATTTTCACTGCATTAACAACGAGCCATTGAAACATTATTGGATTCATTCTAGGGAATTTCTTCAGTCACTTTTTGTGACTGTCCTACACTCACCATGAAATGTATGAACAGTCTCCACACAGTATTTCCTACACAGCTTTGGGTGACCTTTTTTACTCCAGCCCTGGGAAGCACCATGACCAGCAGGCTGTAGTAGAACATATATTTGGGGCAGTTGTGGCATAAGTTTCTTCCAGTTTATGATTAATGGACCGTGTGATGAGCTTTGCCCTGATCCAGCTAATTGATTTTTCTAGGCTTTCCTTGGAGATGCAAGCAATGTGCAGGAGATCAGGACAGAAAACAGGTCAAACGAGCTATATACAAGTCATTTCTGACAGTATCCTCATTATCTCCATCCTCCCACCCTGTTCGCAGCTCTACCAACACTCAGGCCCCTTCTGCTTCCTACTTATCAAATCTCTTACTGGCTGCCATAACTTGTGCAGGAAATCTGTTTTGGTGCACAACATCTACATGGCAAAGGTGTTTTAACTCATGTTGAACTGAAACCTTGCTGCACTTCAGGATCCTATTAGTGCTGAACGGAGAACATGCAACTCTCAGTAAACACCGCTAGGGATGTTTGCCTGCTCTACACCAACATAACTGTTAATTATCTCTCAGCTTGTTAACCCTCCCAAGATCATGCTGATAATTCCTTTTTCTGCAAAGACATTCCTCCCTTTTGGAAGGCATCTTATTTGTTACAGCCAGTTTCTCCATTTTGTAGAGATCATTTTCAATTTTAACCTTGTCTTCTGTCATTCCTGCAGTCCATCCTAAGTTCAAATCTAATAGTACACATGCTATTCCATCATCCAGGCCATTAATAAATATGTTGAGCTGTATTAAAGTTTAGGCAGGTCCTTGCAGAGTCCCAGTCAGTTCTTTCTTTCATTTTGACAGTTGATCACTGACAGTGCTCTAAATATAATTTTCCAAAGAACCTTGTACCCTCCTTATTAATTTCTTCCACATTATGTTTCCTAAGTCTGCTTATGAGACTGTTAATATAGAACACTGCACAAAGCATTAACAAAGTCAGGGTACATGACATCCACCATCTCTTTTCTAACCACAAGACCTATTACCCTGGGGATTATTTGAGAGGGAAATTAAATTGGTTTGACATAATTTGTTTTCGACAGTTCCATGATAACTCTTAGTCATTTCCCTGTGTTCTTTTCAGGTTTGTTGACTTTGATGCTCTTGGCAAAAGTAACATAATACTGATATTAATAGCAGGATCCATCTCACACTTAATAACAAACTTCATCCTAAATTCCTTTATTAAAATTTTACAGTATGTGAGAACTGACATCGTGCAGCTATTAGAGACCATAAACACAGAAATACTCAGTTATCTGTAACTTTGAAATTAGACAAGTGTGAGGGCATGCAAATAATAAATCTCCAGTGACTTAGAAGAGACAAAATTAAATTGGATTAATAATTTCACTTGTCATAATTACAAATTTAGAGTATTAAGAAAAAAACTTGCCAGAAAGACATGGTATCAGAGCATATTGCCCACAGTGCTGAGCCTCTCACTAAAATGCTTTTGAGAAAGGCACATTCTAAGTGGAATAAAAACAGTTGTGTCCTAACTGTCTCTATTAAGGGCTCAGTATTTAATCTTTTATTTACTGCAGTTTGAACCCAGGTTTCAGATTACTGGCAATGCTAACTGGAAGTGTCGCTATCTGTTTTGCTTTATCTGCAGCACTCCACAGAATGTAGCCCATGGATCACAGATGGACACCCAGCAGGCCACTACAATATCCTACACAGCTCAGAAATAAATTTCCCATTTGTTCTACAGAATGCATGCTCAGGGGTCATGTCCTGGATCCAGCCTGCAAAGAAGCTGCCTCAGATCACATCTCTCTTCTGCAGTCCTTCAGATGTGAACAGTAATAAGGCTGTGACCGTAAGAACGATTATGGCAAATTGCTTCCTGGTGACCTGTTTCTTAAGAACCCTTGTTGTCAGACCAAGACACAGGCATATCATCCGTACCACAAAGACATATCAAATCATAACAGAAGAACGTATAAGACAAAGGAAGCTATAGGGTGCCATGAATGCTCTCAGTTAATGACTCTACTCTTCACATTGCTCACATTCGTTTCAGTCACGGAAAAAATGCCACTTCAATAAAATGAGGAGATTCGCATCAAAGTGCTTCCAAAATACTCCACTACATTTCTACAATGAAAAGCTGACTACATGAGTGACAACTGCATGTGTCACAACCATGGATGCAACTTCAATGCAACCATCATGCTACCAGCATGACTTGAACCATGCAATGAAAGATTGAATTTTAAACCAGCATCCAAGTCAATTTGAGGTCCTTAACAGCTGAAGTTCTATGCACCGATAATTTTACACTTTCACTTTCTCGTCTAGGAGGATGCTGGAGGAGAGTAAACTGTTTCTGTGAATACTAAAACCAATGAAGTCTTGAAATAAAAACACTACGTAGAGAGGTAAGCTCCACACTTGACAAGAACAGTTTTGATTGATTTGTATATAAATAGAGAGACTGAGAATAGTTGAAAGATGCAATTTCAGAAAGAAGACGTTGTAAAAGAAGGCTGCAGGGCTTTGTTTGCATTTACATTCATAGGCACTCACCCTACTTTTAAGTATGTTATGAGAACAATTTGTTCCTTTACCTCTGCAGCTTCTATTGTTTCCACCAGCTGCTATTCCAAAAAAATCTAATCAAGCCTGAAAATATCCAGCTCACAGCTTTTGCTTTTATTGCTAGTTAGTCTAAGAAATCAAAGAAAAATAACTACAGTTTTCCCTTAAGACAGTTCTGATCTTGGAGAGTAATAAAAGGTGTTGTAGGAAGAAAGGGAGACATCACACATGGAGACAATGACAAGGAAGGAAGATGATGCTAAGGATTAAGCTGAAGTTAAGGACTGAGCTTTGAATTGTTCTCAGTGTGGAAGATATGACTCTTAATAAGACTTTGTCTTAGAGACACTAAATTGAACCTGAAAATAGGCTCTCAAGTCTTTGAAAAGGAATGTTGCAATCACTGATAGTACTTTGGTTCAACTGTGAGGCCAGAAATACAACAGAATCCACTCAAGATGTGGGGAAAGAAGACAATGGTACTCCTGGAAGATGTAGTATGGAATAGAGTACTTCTGTGCTAGCAAAGCTAACTGGGACTGAAGTTTTGGGAAGGGCAGGGCTCCTTACAGTGATGATCCCCCTCCTTCCCAACATAATTGATTGCCCTGAGTCATCAAACACATATTGAACAGCTTCATCATCTACTGTTGCTGGCCTGCAAGTTTGTATACCCAGCTGGGTTTGACAGTGAATTTTTGTTCCAAAACATGTGATGTCTGCTAAAATTAGTTCAGAAATTACGAGTGGACAGTATTCTCACAATAACAAATGGAGGTAACTTGTTTATGAAACAAATAGAACATGGAAATATTTAAAAATTTAAAAAACTCTTAGTTTCTGGCTTCATCCCTACACAAAAGAAATGCCAGTATTTATCTGTCATATTTATCTATAATTTTCGGGGCTACATCTCTTGAAAGGGAAACCCAGTCTGTCTTACCAATGCTCAGCAGTTCTAGAGATTAATACCTCATAGGGATGGAGTACCTCTCCTATATCAAAAGGCTGAGAAAGTTGGGATTGTTCAACCTGGAGAAGAGAAGGCTCCAACGAGACCTTATGGTGGCTTTCCACTCCTTGCAGGGGTCCTACAAGAAAGATGGGGGCAAACTTTTTAGCAGGGTCTGTTGTGATAGAACAAGGGGGAATGGCTTTAAAACTGAAGGAGAATTGACTTCAATTAGTTATAAGGAAGTGATTTTTTACAATGAGAGTGGTAAAACAATGGAACAGGTTGCCCAGAGAATTTGTGGATGTCCCATCCCTGGTAACGTTTGAGGTTAGGTTGGACAGGACTCTGAGCAACCCGGTCTAGCAGAAGGCATCCCTGCTCATTGCAGGGTGGTTGGACTACATGGCCTTTAAAGGTCCCTTTCAACTGAAACCATTCTAGGATTTTAGGATTTCAGGAGCTGATTTTCACCTACATATACAGCACCCAAATGCTGCTGTAAGTATTCTCAAGGTTTGCACTAATCTGTGAGAACTGCAGAGATAAGACAGTGTAGTGGTAAGCATCAATTTCCAATGATCAAAATTGTTTTGTAGAACAACTTCATCGTGGAAATGATAGAATCTCACCCAAAGACAAGATGAAAGCAGAGCTGGATAGGCAATATTCTCAGTTTGAGACAGGAGAGGTCTTTGGCTGTATCTTATTTAACTTACTAAGTTTCCCAGAAAACAGATTAATTCACAGCATAGCTTTTAAGCTTTTCAGTTCTTTTTTTTTTTTTTTTTTCTTTTTTCTTTCTAAGGTCAAGGATTACTGAGCAGCTGAGGGCATGGGGTAAACTTTTGTTGCAAAGCAATGCAGCCCCTTTTAGCAGAGGTTCCCTCCAAGTTTGGTCAGCAGTGAACTCCCCCCCATCCTCGGCTGGCTCCAACATGCTCTCCCTAAGATATAAGCAGGCAGATGTATTCAATACATGCTTTCATGTATTTCCTCAAGGCTGCAGAGCAGGAGAAGCAGGGCTACCTGGGTTCAGGCAGACAATGCCCTCGAGGTTCCCTAGATGGTGCCTAGATGGTTCCAGCCAAGGTTGGAACATTTGGAAGCAGCTTAAAACTAGATAAGAATTAAACCTAAGCAAAATTTTTATGTGGCCTGTGATTAATTCTGTCTTTATTAGAGCAAGAACAGGATCTTTGGGCTTGATGCCTCGAGTGATCCCAGCAGACGACGCAGCAGCATCTCCTACAATTTAGGAAACTTTTCCCTGATCAACATATGTAGCCAAAGGTGAAAGTGTGAGGGAAACACAAGTCCTATCTCCTTATCACATATTCCTCTTGGTGTGTCCTTTTCAGCAAGGTTTATATTGAATCTCTACATTTTTGTGTATACAATGGCATAAAGAAAACATTTTATTAACCAACTTCACACTCAAAAGACTTGATGTTTGTAAGTCAATTCCCAAGGGCAAAAAGTGACCACAAGTCATCAGAGGTCTGTCTTTACTGACTGCCTCCTCAAAGTTTCAAAATTGGTTCTTTAGCCAAAACTTTAAAGTGCAAAGTAGCTTTTTAAGTGACAAATAAATAGAATTCGCCTGTAATATTACGTAGCTAAATTTATTTACCCTATTTTACAAAACAAGTAACCAGATCAATCTAGAAAGATGGATATACCAAATGTAGTTCTCAATAAAGGACCATAAGTTAAAGACATTTCTTTTGATGGTAGACAATAAAAAATCCAAATCAAAATATGCACTTTTATCTTAAGTGCACTTAGAAATATGACTATTTTGACCATATTATAGCAGGTTATATATAAGTTTGTTCCTAAATTGATACCTCCACACAACCATAAGCAATTAAGTTGTCATTATTCTACTAGACCTTAATTAGCTGCTCACATTAGAAATATCCTGAGATTTCTCTCAGTATAAGGGTCTGTAATTAGTGTAATTAAGATAATATTTTGATTACATGGCTTCAATCTTTTAGGCCACATAATGGGAAACTGAGCACATATTAAAGTGACTGTCCTTTAGAAAAAACAAACCCAGCAGTCTGATGGACTCATTTGTTCTGCATCATCACACCGGCCCCTCACTCACACCATGTCACCAGTGCCTGGCAGGTTGCATCCAGCTGCTAAAGGACAAATTTGGGTCTTGCAGAAAGACCACCTTCTGTGTGGAACATCTGGCTTACAGCCAAAGGCTATTAGGTCAGAAACATGAGGGTTTAGCTGACTTACAGCCTTATCCTGAGAGTTAAAAGCATTTTCATCATTAACTTGCTGAAGGTACTATATAGTGAGTGAAATGAGCTCCAGCTCCTCACACTTTTATTCTCAGCTGGGTTCTCCCTCCAAAGTTTTGTCCTTAACATAGTCACCATCTCTCTTCCACTTTTATTTTCGTTTTTATCCCCAGTTTTACTAAAATGCAGGTCACTTAGAGAAACCAGAGCAACCTCAGAGGAGAAACATGCAACAAAAGGGGAGAGAGAAATGGCATCCTGCATTTGAATCTATGTTCTTTGCCCTGACTTATACCTTGAGCAGTCCCTGGGGGAGTCATCAAGGTAAAATTTTGTTCCTCGAGTTTTTGTGGTTTAGACTCCTGCCTTTGTCTACGAGAGAGCTGCAGAAGTCTGAAGTGTGAATTGGGGGTGACACATACCTCTTTTCCCCTCTTCATCTGAGAGATGCTTTTCTCTTTTCCTTAGCTTCTTGTTTTAAGAATGATACTTTAGTCTACTACATAAAATAGAGTCTATTATATAAAACACAAAGGCAAGTGGTAGGTAATTAATCCTCAATATTCTAAGTAATATGCATATGGAATTCAGCTGAGGTCTTCCTTACCCTGAGTGATAATTCAGCACTGTATATCCGTAGACACAGGCTTTTGAATGTTTACACAGCAACAATAACAAAACCAAAATAAATAGCCTTAAATCCCTCTACCTTTTAAAACTCATAAATTAAGAAACACCAAAGAAGAGGAAATTAAGAGTCTTGGAGTTTTGAACTTTGGAGAATTCAAATCCAGCCTAAACTCTGTAGAAAAGCAGACAACAGTCCTTGATATCTTAACTGGTTCAAATCTTAAGATTACAAAAACATTTGTGATACAGGTTTTAGCAAACCAGAACATCAACAGCTCCCTCAATTCCTTCCATGGAGTGGACTGCTTTGTTAGGTTAATATCTTCAGTTTTACAAAGTCACCATTAAAACCAGAACAGCCAAAAAATTAATTCCCATTGCAAAGTCTAAGATGCCATCTAAAATTTGTGCAACCATGCTTTCTTTTCTAGTCCATCAAACCGGAAAGCTGCAGACCAGAGTGCCTCTGGTTGGAAGAAAACTTTCTCTCTTCCTCCCATACTAAGTTCTAGATTAAAAAGCATTTCCAGGCCTGAAACCTGCCAATGGCGTTTTACCTTCAGATCCAATTCTCTTAATTTTCTCTAGCCTGACTCTCGGCACAGTTCTCCCAGCTCTCATTTCCAGCTTCCCAAAGCTACAGCTGCAAAATGTCATTATGAGAAAATCAGCATAGAACTGTCAAACACTCTTAAAGTTAAGGATATATTAAGCTACTTGTTCATCAGAATTTATTTGTTTTAATACAGGAGAATTTGAAAGAGTTTTTATAACTAGAGTATAGGAGCAAAATGTCTTTCTCAGACTTCTATGCTTTAAATCTCTTGCAAAAGCAGTTAATCACATCAGTCACTTTTCTACTTGCTGGTTATTATAGTTTCTTGTCAAATGAGTATACCCCATACCACTTTTATGCTCCTGGGTGAGATGATTAATAAAATGCTATCACCACATGCACCAGAAATGCCTAAGATCTGAATTATAATCCTAGATATCCCAAATTGGGAAAGGGTGGGCAGGGAGAGGCTAGTTTCGTCCTTTGCAAGCACAAATACTACACTTACAACTCATCTACCCTTCTATAAAAGGGGTGATTTATATTCCATTGCACACACAGTAAGCACCTCTCAAAAGATTGCCCCTAAGATCATGTTAATAAGCTTAATAGGACATGGTGAGAGAATCCCTGAAGGGAGAGCCAACTCCTTCCACAGCTTCTTTAATGAAATGCAGGCTACCTGTAGGCAATTGAGTCTGCTTTTCCCACATTTTTCTCAGCCAGGGGTAACACCTTCACAGTATCACTGAACAGAAAGAGTGGCCATTGTAGGGACCTGCCTTGAGTAATTTAGCAGTGGCAATCTGTCAGATACCTCTGACATATCACAGACAAGTACTTAGTCCAGTTGTCTGGAAACCTGTGTAGCGACACTAAAAGGTGTCATATACTCGTAGCAGGTTCCAAGGCCTAAGCAAATCCTTCAAAGTGGATGCCGGCTAGTACCCTGAATGTCATATGTACTCATACCTGAATCAGTCTGTTTCCCCTGAAAAGCCTTTAGAAAAGACATATCTAACAAACAAAATTCCTTCCTCATGAAGAAATAATACACACGTTACTCTGCAATCGGTTTCCCCTCAAATCTCTGAAAGCTCAAAAGGTGAGCACAAAGGTTACAAAAGCAAAAACACCTGGCCAACGATGTCAGGGCAAAGAGGTGCAATTGCAAAACAAACAACATCCAGGCATACCTGGATTTGCCGCTCTGATGGTTCGTCCTTGTGCTCTTTGGGCTCAGCTCTCAGACCCCGGAATGAACGCAGTTGTTTGCACGTGTCAGGTGGACTGAAGCTGTCTGGGGTACAGCATAGCACCCTTTCAGGTAAGGTGTGACTATGTGGCATATCCTACCAGCAAGGCTTGCCTTTCCCACAAATAAGATGCACCATGCGTCTTTTTCTCCACGCATCCGACACTCATCTTTCCATGCCTGCCTGGCATGTTGGCTCCAGTTCATTGATCTTTTCCAGACCATGCCGTATCATCCTCTCCCTGACAGCCTGCAAAACATTCGGTGGCATGAGCAACTCGTACATACAATATTAAGCAGGATTCTCAGGCATTCTTAAGTATCTATACAGGAAGCTGCTATATTCAACACACTTGTTTGCTTTCCTCCTATCTCGTTATTAGAATTTCTCTCCAGTACTGTGATGATGGACACTAGAAGTCAACCCTTAATGCCCACTCTGAATACAAAAACATTTCATTACTGCTTCTCCAAGAGTTCTAGCTCATATCATACTGAGCCAGATGCTAAAGCATTCCTAAATATCTGATAAACAGTTGAATATTTTCCAGATGCATGAGAAGACCATTAGGAGAGAAATTGAGCTTGCAGGAACTGTTGTGCCTAAATGTGCCTTTGATCGGATGACATTATTTTAAGTAGTGCTTAGATACAAATATTATGCACCAGCAACATTACTGCTCTTCTTTTATTGCCTTCACTGTGACAGTAAGCTAAAGAGGCAGAGAGTAGTACAAGTGCCATCTCCCCTACACATCTTACTTCGAGCAGCTTCTCTATTTTGTTCTAAGTCAAAGGCAAGAACTCCAAGACAGTTGTTTGCTGCTATTTTACTAACAGAGTGTGTTAGATGCATCTACTCTTGTAAGAGAGTGCAGGTGTGCTGAGGCACTGCAAAGTGCATTATGCATTTGCCCTGCAAAACTAAATTCCTCAATAAATAGGGCAACAAAAGAAAGGTGAAATTGTCTTCCTTATATAACTGACTTCTTGTATGCACATAAATAGCTGTCAAAAAATCAGCATATTTTTCCTAAGCAGAGATCAAAAATGCCTCATTTTTTTCAGCTATGAATAGTGTAGACACTGGACCCTGATTTATTAGCAAGACAGCTCATGTGAAAGTAATTTTCTTTTTAAGATCTCTCTCAAAGTCCAACACTTCAGACAAAGCAGTAACATTTTCTTATATCCATTCAGAAGCAGAGAAAAAGTGCTTTCTCTTCTTTTATATCCTTTAAAATGGGAAGGATGATTTAAAACATATGAAGGTTTAAAATCAAATGACACAATTATGTCGCTGTCTGTGTTATGACCTATACAGTCTATATCCTAGAAGACTTAATTCTTTGGGGTTATTGACACTTCAGAGAGCCAATTAAAATCAAATTAGGGTTTTTTTCATTAAAACACCAAGTTGATAAAGAACTACCTCCTCATACAGGAACCAAAGTAGTCAAGTCACTTTTTTTTTTTTCCTTCTCTAAAGGGTTTTAAAATATCCAGGATGAACATTTGTTTCTGATCCATCCCTGCTCCTAACACTCCTGGCAGAAAAGGAAGCAAGGTGTCAGGGCTAGTCTATTAACCCAAATATGTGGTTAGGGACTGGGCCATTTTATGCTGTTGCATTAAAGAAACTCAGACAGTTGATACTGTGCTATAGAAGAACACCACCTTTGGTTCTACTACATGAATCAAGACGTACACCAGAATGATTCCTATCCTGCCACCTTCTATTGGTGAAACAGAGCTAACAGAAACAATGCCAGCCCCAACTCAGGCATTACAGATACACTGAGGTTGCATGGACATGGAGTCTTTCATTCCTGCATTAAAGTATGGGCTGACTAAATTGATATAAAATTACTGACTTTCTGTTCTACTTTCAAAAGCATTTGAAAACTGAAATGAATCCTTTCCCAGTGAGCATTTATCATCCTATTATATTCACCCTGGGGGATGTTAATGATTTTGGACTACTGCCTCCAGCCCTTACCTCACCTCCAAGTGGGTATTATGTGATGGCAGTGCACATTTCATCAAGATGTATTGCTGATTATATTTCCATTAAAGAACATAGCCAAGTCTGACTTCCAATTTTCCCAGACTAATCCACCACCAAGAGCTCTCCTGCACTGATGAGTTCATTGCAGAGAAAGGATTCCTTTCTCCTCTTCTTGCAATTTGCATAAATACATGTCCAGAGTGTGAGAGTAAGTTAATTAGGTTTGTCCACAATAATTAAAATACTGACACAACCTCTTCAGTTTAGCAAACTGTTCTTCATTCAATTACTCTTTTTGCTTCATAGTAGCTCAATCCCCCTTTTAGCAAAACATCTCAACAGAAATAAAATTTTAGACTTGGGGCTTTTATCTCCCAAAAGGCACCTAAATATGTGTTTGAAAGTACTGCATAGATACTGCTGAAAAATTATAAGTTTACACCCAGTCAAAATAACGATTCTGAACTGTATGCAGATTCTTTTCCTTTTTGCTAGTACCAAGTCAACATGTAGGAAATACATCAGGGAATGATAATACTTTGAAAGCATCATACTTATCAATCAGGTACAAAATTCAAGCATGCAGGTATTAGCATTTGCACAATGAGTAAATTTCCTTTTCCAAATAATGGTCTTGAAAGAGAAAAAGTCAGCTGCCTTTCAGTTCTGCTTCTCAAATATTCTAGTACAAAATAACAGCCTGTTGAGCATGTTACTGCCTGCAGTTTGGCTGTAAAGATAAGATTGCTTGCTCTGGGCTCTATTTATTATCTTCCCAGATCTGTATTTATATTATTTCATTTCTGACTTTTACGAAGGGAAACTCATACTTGTGCTGTGTTTGTTCCAAGAAATGAGGAGTATTTCTTATTCCTGGGCTTAAAGAGAAGTGGCTAGGGCATGCTGGGATATACAACAGTGAGGGTATGTCAAAACAGCAGACAATTCTGAACCAGAGCTCAGAGCAAGCTAAATAAGGGGTGCTTATTGCATGAGTCACACCAGCTGCACATGGTGACACCTCCTGAATTATGTTCTAGTATTTGTTTTTAATTATTAATGTTTTGCTTTGTTGAAATTTATTTATTTATTTTCACAGATCCATAAAGCTGATCTCACATTAGCAGCACAGATTCCTTGTTGAGACTGTTCTGCACTCCCTACTGTTTGGAACATTAACAATCAGGTGAAGTATGTGTGTTTGACCCACTTTTATAGTTCCCTAAAATGTAAATATGTTCCTCTATTTGCCTTCACCAAATATCATTAAGTTGGGTCTGGGAAAAAACAACATTCTGTATCAGGAAATACAAAGCCAATGACTATACTGTGCAGCAGCAGGGGGGATATGCTAATTTCCATACAGAAAGACATATTAAACATCACTTTACCTTTTTTTTCTTAATATACTTTCTCTATAGATATTTGCATGAATTCATGTTAGTCCAAAAATGGCAGCACACACCATATCAAGTCCTAAGGTTTATCTTCCTTTAACAAAGGTGCTATGCAAAATCCACATGTAAATAATACTTAAAGAAACCAGCTGAATCTAGTGCAAACATAGGAATAAATTAACTAACCTGGAACGGTCTTCCTAAGAAGAATTCCCAGACTGGAACACTACTGAGATCACTTGCATGGGACTCTGGAAACTTTAGTCTCCTTGTAGCTGTGTACATACCCTGTTAAAGGTTGCTGGTCTCCATCTCATCTGTAAGAGGCTGGGACTGCTCCTCTCCTCACAGGGCCTTGAGTATTAAAAAAAAAAAAAAAAAATGGAATCTGTATGAGGGATATGTATGAATTTGAGAAACAGAAGTATGGTTTTTTTCTATAAAGCTCAGAAAACCAGAGCAGTACACTTTGCAAATCAGGGCTGACACTTGGAATGTAATTGTGTATTCAGCTGAAGCCAAAGTAAAACATACAACAGATGTGCTCTTCATTTTTCAAGTTATACATCATTACTAGATGATTAAGTATGATTTCACTTTTCAATCCTTTTAGCATTGCAGTGCCATGTGAAAGAATCACAGATCTCCAATTGGTCAACAAAACTGTCCATCGGAAAAAAAAAAAGGAAATTAAACGGTGTAAAGTCTGAATATCCATCATATCTTCCTGCAAGTATCATCAGGGTTTAAGAGCTGGAAGAAGGAATATTAGTGCTGAACAATGCTAGAGCCCCATTATTTGTGGATTTTGAAGGGAAGAGATGGGGGAATGATCTGAATCAGAGGTACGTAAGTCCCATTAAAAAACACTCAGCATTATAAATAATTAAATACTATCACATTAGGGACCTGTCTTGTACTTCATTCTTACTGGAATCATAGCATATATGATGAAGTCTGCGGTCACATGAAGTCAAAGTTCTCTATACAGGCTTAGCTTTTAAAAACTTTCTCTTCTAAGGAAAAGTACCACGTACTGAACTGCTGAATTTAGTCTCAAGAAGAGGATTCTTTGTGCTTTAGAGACCAAAAAAAACCTCAGCTACAGGAAAGGTAACACAAGAGCAGCAAACCAAAAAACAACTTGTACTTGCAAAGCCTCCAGTATAAGGGAAAAAATTTAAAAAATAATCTTTCAATAATTAATTTTTTATCTTCCTCATCAGGAGAAGAATATCACATAACTGAAAACCAAAAAACCCCAACCTTCTTTTATGCTGACACTATGCAGTGATTGTAATCCAAATAAAATTGTAAAGAGGGGACCACGAGAAAGACTTTCTATGGATAGGATAATAAACTACGAGGTTTGAGAACTGATTCCATTTTTGACAAAAGGTAAATTAAGATAAGAAAGGAATAATAATTTAAGGGATTTTTTTCAAGGTTTTGGTAATACTGCAAACCATGCAATGGGACTTATCCGTACTTTTTAAAGGATCACACTGTAACACTGCACCACCATGACCTTCTATTGACCTCTCAAGTTTTTCCTAGGGTTCTCAAGTATGTAATGCTTTTTGTATTAAAGTCTGGATTTGGGAAAGCACTAACAACATGCTTAACAGCATATGATCTAGATTTGCCCACATGATGCAAACACCAGGCTGATAAAAAGGCAACTCATCCTTTTCACTGTTTAGACTGCAAAGCTGAAAACAGTTTGCTCTACGAACAGAAGAGCATCTAGCATAATTAGGTCACTCTCTGCATAGGCATCTGCTTAACTTTAATGTTTGTGTTTCACTCATCCATCTAAATCTTGGGAGTCGATTTAACTTCAGCAGGTTACTAGTATGGAATAATCACTGCATTTTCCTAGGACTGAAATTCAAATAAAATATGACTTGTCTAGTTAAACGGTGCATTAAAAGGATGAATCACTTTTTATCATTTTCATGGACTGGAATATACAGTAGATTTCAGATGGATTTCCTGTGTGTATCATAATATTTTAAACTGATTCCTTAAGATATACCCATCCGCTAGTACACAGATGATACTTGGAAAGTGTTATTCATTTACAGTTTGCAGATCCTTAAATAAGGTTGATCCCATTTAAAAGAATCCTTAACTTAAACATAAAAGGAAAAATTAAAAAACTATTTCAGAATTTTTTCTGTAACAGCTTAATGAAGAATCAATCAACAAATGAGGAATTGTAAGCATTTCACTCTTGAGAGACAGAAGGAATAAGAAACAAAACACTGTACTGACAATTCACAGGAATACCCTCTCTCAGCTAGGAGAAAACTGGCCAGGGAAATTATCCTGGAATTCTAAAGAAAATAACCAGTAGTTCAGATAAACAGCTCTTTAAAATTATTGCCTAACTTATTTTTTTCAACAGCTAATTAATCATAACTCAGATGCTAGTAAAGGAGACCTATTGGCCAGCCTTTACCTTTCCTACAATCACTAACATCTACATCTCTGAACTTAAAGAGTTAGAGAACTAACATAAGGTCATACCACAAGCACAGAAATCATGGCTAACTCTTCACCTTTTTGGCTGTCCACAAAGACAACAACAATGAAACTGAGCTGTTGTAAATTATTCTTTGTCCAAACAAAGATAATATAACTCCTGTCCTGCGTCTTGGGAAGAATGTGTTATTCTTGATCAATAACACTCTACTACTGTCTATTAAACAAGATGGGCAGCATGTGCTGGGAAAATAACAGTCAGGAGCTTGATGCCTATTTTCCAGTCCTTTTCAATCCCAGGCAGCACTGTGAGTTTTTAGGATACAGACAAGAAAGTCACTAGACTCAGACCACCAGACCAACCTGGGGAAGACATTCCGATCTCGTGCACCCTAGACAGCAAAATAGCAGCTGCAGAATCTTTTTCATGGGGAACTTATGACAGGGATACTACAACCATTATCTATAGAAAAGAGCTACATTGTGAGGCTCTGCATCACATCTTCAGCAACCTGTTGACGCCAGAAGTATTTTTTTCCACACCTTCACTACAGACTGCAACCTCTAGTCCATCTCCCTGGAAATCACCACCAGCAGCAAGCAGCCTGTCTCTGAGGCTGATCGGGTACACCCTCTCAACACAGACAACTTCAGGAAGCTGACAATTCCTTGTCAGCCAAAAGCAGAGGCTGGTTTTTATTTGTCTTCTCTAACTTCAGTAATCGTTAATTGAGGTGATATTACTGACACCAATTGTCTGGTGGACAACAAGACTTTTCAGAGCCTTCAGAAAAATCAACAAGATTGGGAGCATACACAAGCTTTCCAGCTCATGGTTTTGATTCTCAAGCATGTGTAACACCTTTATTTCCCAGCTCAGTGGAATGATCCATTTGGCCAGCTGAAAACTGTGTTAAAAAATGCTAGTACCCTAGGACACAAGAAAACTTGCTCTGATCTACAGGATTTGAATATCTTCATTAATTTACACAGAAATATAGAAGCTAACTTTTTTTTTCTGTGGTTAGACTAGGAAACCCAATATGTATTGCAGCTTGCTTTCTGTAGGCAAGTAAAATGATACAGATCTAGACTGTCAGAAACCTTTGGTGTTTCACAGCCATATGGTCAATTAACATAGAGCTCTCTGTATTTTCTGAGGATTAGATTTTTAAATCTCTGAGTGAGGTCTCTTCTACCACAGACATTTATTTCTAACATGTTTTATTTGCTTCCACTGCAGACCTAATAGGTAACATAGACAGAGATTTTTTTTCTTCCAATGGGCTGTTCACAATATGAACACCTACCATCTTTTAGTCTGTATTTCTTAAAATATTTACAGAAAAATTTGTTCCAACAAAGAAAATTTAATCCAGAAAGCAGTGTGCTGACTTAGAGCTTTATTAACTTAATGAGATCAATGTGGGTTTGGTCACAAAACATGCTGTGTCATTTTGAAATAAGTTTTCAAATAATTCTTATAAAATGCTTGTTCTCCTTAGGCAAGAGCTCTGATAAGTCTTAGGAATGGTCCAAAGACAATGTGGATGTCCTAGTGTATTAATGCAGCACATCTTTCCAACTAAACAGTAAAAGCCATACACTTTACATAACTCCTAATAAAAGAAAAGTCCAAGCAGGTGACTTGCTAAAGTATCACAATATAAAATATGATTTGCTTATTAATTTTTAAAAAGTGGTTTTGACTCATGTTTTACACTAGCCAAATGCTCAACAGCAGATTTTGGGAACAATTAAGTATTAAGTACTAATTGTAGTAACTTTGGTCCTGCTACAGAACCATTAAGGTTAAGATGACCATTGAAATGATTCAGGCTGAGAAATGAGAAAAACAACACAGAGGGCTGGAGGAACCAAAAAGGTTATATCACAGTATCTAAACACTGGACTGAAATATCAACTAAGCTATTAGCAAATGTTAATGTATTAATTGTCCATGGCAAAGGGCACTGGGTTTAGAAAAGGACACTTTTCTTCAAAAGCATGTATACGTGGCCAGACTACCAACTGCTTCAAAAGAAGGTTGTGCTGTGACCATAAACATCACACAAGTCTAAGACTTATATTTAGTCAAACTAAATTAAAAGTAAATATTAACTAAATAAAAGACAACTAACATTCATTTGCCCTAGTTAGTCCATTTGGCAAGTGTCCTCACTCTACTAAGATTAGTCTTCATTGGCATAGGGTAGAATGTGATAAATTTTTAAAATATGATATTTTACCATTCATACAAAGTACAATCGAGATGATTATGCAAATGTCTATTAGCTTAGGATCAGGTTTTTATGGACAGAATAGCTATTATTGTAAAACTTTTGTCAATAGAGATAAAGTGAGCTTTTATAGGTTTCTTTGGGCATACGGATCAGGTTAATCTTGTTGCTATTTACATAACAACATGCTACTTCCTCCAAAGGTAAGCTTAGATTTAGAGCTTGCTCTTTAATTTAAAATTTGTCCATGACTTTTCATTCTACAACAATGCCTCAGCCACCAGGTTTAGGGAGTATCTCACAAATAAGTCTGTTTTAAATCAGAGTTTCTACTCTAACTAATAAAGCTGGAAACCTTACATCTCGTGCATGCTGTGAGAACGTTCCATGGCTCTGAGGAGCAACTTGGTTGACTTAGAGTGAGCCCAGGCAATCTCTGTTGCTGAATTTGTAACCAAAGATGACAAAAAAGATGAAGTACATTTCCAGACTGAAAATCCAAGGGAAGTTACAAGTTGTGCTTCCTTTGTCTGTGTTCAGCCCTCTTTCCAAACCAGTCTGATCAGGTGACAGCAGAGATTACAGAGGTGATATGATCTGTCTACTATTGTCCTCAAACACCGTGGGAACCATAGGAAGTTTTCCCTCCATTCCTGCAATGAATATTTGCCTCTGACAATTGTTTGCCTTTTTGTCAAAAGCTGGGTAGACTTTCTGAAGGGTAGATACCACATAAGACATACCACCAAATAATCACACAGAACCAAACCAGTGTTTCTACCTTCTGCATGACAGTAAGAAGAGCTATTTCTGTGCTGTCTTCAGGTACTGAGTACCATGCCTGTGGTACCTTTAACACAGTAATTGAAAGGGACCATAGCAGTAAACAAACTTAAATAAATTCAACTTCAAATAAAGACTATAAATGCTCATTTCAACCCTTAATAGGTGGATAGGGCTAATTTTTAATCCATGTCTCTTAATAATGTATAAATCTCTTGTCTTCTCCTGACTTCCAGGGCTGCAAAAGTAGAACAAACATATACTCTAGTTATTTTATGCAAGTTCCACGCAAATGTCAAAATAAATAAAAAGAGAAAAGAGAAATAGGCCATTAGAATATGATCTCAGTCATATGATGATTATTAATATGGAACAAGAAAGTTAATTCTATATGAAATCAAGGTCACTAAATTCCAGCTTAGCAAAGTAACAATGTTAAGATTAACAAGACAGGTTACAATACACTGACAGGTTAAAGTGTGCAAAGAGCAGAATCTCTGACTACATATGCTCTGCTGCCAAACTGAATGCTTACTGCAAGGAATTCATTTGATATGTGTTCACAGTCATGGTTGAAATGTGAAAGACCTGACCTCCCTTCAAACCAAACTATAATTCCTAACTGCAAGAAACCCTGCTTGTGTGTCCCAGTGTGTTAGTCTTGTCAACAAAAAGCAAGCTCAATCAGATGATATTTTTTAAGTCTGACATAAGAGGTTCACAGAAATAACAGAAGGGAGAAAAACCAACTCAATCAAAACTCAGTCTATATCATAGACCTTTGAGGGGGTTCCTTGCCACTTATGTTTGGTTTCCTTAGCACCTTTTTCCTTTTCCTGGCTTTTCCTTGTTAATGACTGAATCAATCAAGTGATGCTTACCTATGGCAGGTAACATTAAACTAAACACCCAGTCACTTGTCATTTTGATCACTGAAAAATTAAAAAAAAAAACAAACCAAAGGGACAACCAGACAGAATCGTCTCATACCATCAGGAAAGGGATCTCAAGTGTGACTGGCATTGTTCAGCAAGCAATAAAGTAAATGGGACTTTATAACATCAGTGTCAGATATTAAAGTTCAGAAGTTTTTATAGGTGCTACACATTGCTGTCTCTTTTATGTGACAGCAGATCTAGAGTGCAGACTCCTTCACTGAGACATCTCTCTTTTTTGCTTCTGTGTGTAAGCAGTCACATGAAATCAGCCATTTTATTTCAAGTTATGGTCCCGAGCAAGGTCTTTTTTCTGTGGAGTCTAATGAAAGGCAATTAATCCCTGGCAATATAAACCTTTAATCATATGAAAAATGTCTAATCACTGTGTTTATAATCTCTTGGAGCAGAATCTAATGCCAAAACTCAGTGCTCAAGTCCTAACTTTCCTCTTTAATGAATGTCAAATCCTGACTTCCTTTAAAGTCCCATGTTAATTTTAACACACATGCTTCTGTGAAGTGCCTAGTTATGACTTTCATTGAGACAACACTGTAAAGTGAATCAGATTATTGTTTTGAGTACAGCTTGTTGACTAGGTCAGTGAACTGCCATGCTGGGAGTTTTGCAAGAATCTGTGTGTTGTCCCTAATGAGACATTCAGCATTATGAGTTCAGGGAAAGGCTCAATATTTTTCTCTGCATTCTGATTTATCAGCTTTTTGACATAGGAGCAAGATTTTTAACAACAATAATGTTCTAAAATACACTAGAGTTACTCACACACAAGAGAATTTGTATAGTATTTACAATTTGAAAGTTGGCTTTTGAGTTCAGCCACAAAACCCTAAGAACTTCAAATGAGATCTTCACTCCCATGCTCAACAGCTGAAGCTGTAATTCATCACAGAAGTACTTTTATTTCTGAAGTGACAAAATAAGCTTCCCTGCTACCAAGTCAGCCGGTCCTATATTTTCTAAATAGCAATTATGTCATGCACAGGAGAAAGTACAGCTTTGTGTACATCTTTTCAGTTTGTCTACACTCATCAGTGATTTTTTTATCATGTGGACAACTGTTCATCAGCAACTGGACTGAAATAATCAGTCTTGGTCCCATGTGCTACACATTACAAAACTGAACAGGCAATGGCTGAACAGTTTTCAACTCTTATTGGGGTAATCTGTTTGAAACACAGATCATAAAATACTTACTTTCTCATCTATGCTCTTTTGGTTTTCTGTCACAAAGGAATCAGTTTCAGCACTTACTTGGCAATTGCAGCTGTTGATCATCATAGAATGTTAAGGGGGTGGATGGACCTTGAAGATAGTCTAGCACCAGCCCCCTCTGCCATGGGCAGGGACACCTCTCACTAGACCAGGTTGCTCAAGGCCTTATCCAAACTGGTTTTGAAGACTGCCAGAGTTGGGGCATCCACAGCCTCCCTGGGCAAGCTGTTCCAGTGCCTCACCACCCTCACAGTAAAAATTTTCTTTATAATATCGAATCTAAATTTCCCCTCTTTCAATTTTTACCCATCATTCCTTGTCTTATAGCTATTGCTCCTGAGGGAGAGTCCCTCTCCATCTTCCCTGTAGGTCCCCCTCAGATACTGCAAGGTTCCTCTGAGGTCTCCATGCAATCTTCTCTTCTCCTGGCTGAACAGCCCCAACTTTCTCAACCTGTCTTCATAGGGATGGTGCTCCAGTCCTCTTACCATCTTTGCAGCCCTCCTCTGGGATTTGCTCCAACAGTTTCATGTTGTTCTTATGTTGGAGGCACCAGAACTGGATGCAGCACTCCATATAGGGCTTCACAAGAGCAGAGTAGAGGGGGAGAATCACCTCCTTGTCCCTGCTCCAGTTCTGTGCAGTCACATTGTGGAAGGTAGAGTTCATTTGCACGACTGCATTCACTTTCACCAATCATACTGGATTTGTGTGGAAAGGTTTTGGAGTGGGGAATGCTACCAGGGTGGCTTTTGCAAGAAGATGACAGAAGTTTCCCCTATGTCTGACAGAGCCAATGCCAGCTGGTTCCAAGACAGACCCACTGCTGGCCAAGACTGAGCCCTCAGGGGCAATGGTAGTGCCCCAAGGATAATGTAGTGAAAAAAGGGGAAAATAATCCCTGTGCAAAAGCAGCCATGGAGAGGAGTCAGAATATGTGAGAGGAACAGCTCTGCAGACACGAAGATCAGTGAAGAAGGAGGGGCAGGAGCACAGATTCCCCTGCAACCTGTGGTGAAGAGCATGGTGAGGCAGCTGTGCCCCTGCAGCCCATGGAGGACTACAGGGATGCAGAAATCCACCTGCAGCCCATGGAGGACCTCACACCAGAGCAGGTACATTCCCAAAGGAGTCTATGACCCCGTGCAAGTCCACACTGGAGCAAGCTTCTGGCAGGACTTGTGACCCTGGGGGACCCATGCTGGAGCAGCCTGTTCCTGAAGGACCGCAGCCTGTGGAAATGTATCCACATGGGAGAAGTTCATGAAGAACTACAACCTGTGAGGATCACTATTGGAGAAGTTTGTGGAGGACTGGTTGCCATGGGAGGACCACACACTGAAGCAGGAGAAGAGTGTGAGGAGGAAGCAGCAACAGAGGCAACTTGTGATGAACTGACCACATCCTGTATTCCCATTCTCCCTGTGCCACTTAGAGGGAGGAGGTAGAGAAAAACTGGGAGTGAAGTTGAGCCCAAGAAGAAGGGACGAGGGGGTAAGAAGGTATTTTAAGATTTGTGTTTTGTCTCTCATTATCATACTCTTATTTGATTGAAAATAAATAAGCTGAGTCCGTTTTGCCCACAATGGTACTTGGTGAGAGAAATCCCTGTCCTTATCTCAACCACGAGCCTTATGCTGTATTTTGTCTCACCAGTCCAGCTGAGGAGGGGGATCATAGAGTGGCTTTGGAAGATACTTGCCATCCAGCCAGAGTCAACCCACCACACCAATGCATTCCATTCCCTAACATCCGCTACCTTGTTTTGTATTCAGTGAGTCCTAAACACCTCCGGACTCAGTGAAAATAATGAGATAAGATGAATTGGAAAGAAAACATTCTATTAACATGTATGCTGATTGTGCAATTGAGATTTCACTAGAAAAAAGGCCTTCAAATTAGTCAGCAATGCAGACCTGAAGGAATGATTCTGTACTAGTCAGGAATTTGAATGTATCAGCTGCAAAGAGCCCAATCTTAGATATCAACTCTAGATGTCATATACAACATAACTCCACCAGCATTTTCACAAACTATGGGTCATATTTAGTCTGTTGGCTCTTAAGCAGCAATAACTGAAAAGGAAGGCAATAGCCAATTTTGTTCCTCCTACAGTTGACAGTTTTATGTGCTCTCCAGTTTCTGATGAACAGCAGAATTTCCTTTTTTCCTCCTTTCATCTCTATTCATATGTCAACTTTTTGAGCTCAATGCTGAAAAATGTCACTTGTCATACAGACTAGAGTAACACTTTCATATTGACTTTCAGGCAGCTGCAGCAATGCCGTTTAAACACATATTGACTTACCTGTAACAAAGACACAGCTTTCAGTTTCTTCAGAATTTTGCACCCTCTGATGACACTACCCACTGCTTACAAACCTAAGTCATCACTCAAAAGCTACGTTACACATATATGGCAGAGTTGAAGATGGATGTTTACTGCAAAATCCCTTTGTCTGAATAATGTTTTTCATCTTAAAAATCTCAAGCTGCCGTATCATATATTAGATGGATTAGGCAATAAGAAAAAATATTCCCCCATGTCTTCTTTTATTATATTGTAAATTTTCAACACATATTCTGATACCAAAAAAAGCTACCTTGTTCTTTCAGGGTAAGTACTTATCATACTTTTCATCATAGAGTCATGGCCTTTTGTGTGACTGACAGTAGGATACACATAGGGCTGACACCCCATTGAACTACCATTGGTCCCAAAGTACTGAGATTCCTTCCTGGAAAAAGTCCTGTCTCACTGCAATACCTGGGCTAGCTTCCTTTCAGCTGTACTCATATACAAACATGAAAGTTTTGGTTGTTTTCTTTTTTGTTCTTTTCCTTCCAATAAGCAGGTTGTTTTGGGAAAGTTGCTTTTGACACTATCATTCAGGTTTTCTATTTTCTTTTAACAAACGCAGAACATTTCTTTGATATTTCTTTAATTAGTCTAATAGTCTAAAATAGTTAGTCTTTTCATAAATCAGACTGTCACTAAATGTCATTTCAAGATCATAGGTAATTCCCTTTTTTGTGCAGAGCATTTATACTGTCTGAAAGTAATAAATATTACCACACACATTCAGAAATTACCTTCTAAACCAGAATAGCATCCGCACCAAAGTTTTACTATTCCACATTTCATAAGTAAAATTTAGCATTCAACTGTATTCTCACATCACTGTGTGAACATGAATTTCAAAAGTATCATGTAGATTACTCTTACTTCTAATTAAAGCTGCAGAAGGTTTACTTAGCAAAAATGCCTCTTACTTGACTGAGAATTAAATTTGCTGTCCTCAGAACACAGCTTTTTACCCTAGGTCACTGTGACTACCTACAGACAAATTGGTTTTAGATATATATTAAATCTCTTCCTTGATTAGTCTTTAATTGCATAATTAAACAAAATGTTTCATACAAATTTGTTTCTAAGATAACCTCCTCAAAAAGTTATTTCTGCATTTTTAAAATGCAGCAGCCAATTTTGATTATAAAGATGACCTTCACAAAACTACAAGGTCATCTTGTGTAGTCAGATTCCAACTGTGAATTGCTCCCAAAGACAAATCCTCCAGGTCTTACTGCCGTAAGATCCTTTGATTAACTTCAATGGCAATTTTTCCACAGTTTGAGATTTTGTTACAACAATTGCTTATGTTAAAAAAAGAGAGTCCATATGCCTTTCCAGCTAATTCAGCAGTGTTCCTGGAACAAGAAAAATATGCTAGAAGGGTTGCCTGTGCTGCCATTGCATCTTTGAATGCTCCTGAGCTTTTCAGGCAGTAACAGTTCCCATACCAACAATTATTAATGACATCTTGAAGAATTCTACAACTATTCCACTAGGGAAAATCAAGTATCATCAAAGGATTGCCAATTATTCCTCTGTATTATACAAAGATGCCTGTCAGTGCTAAAGGGCATATATTTAGGTCTTTTACAGATGATAGGAGTTAATACAGGGACATCTTTATCATGAGGGGAAAATGGGAATCAGAAAGAGGTTGGGCAGATATTCTGTTTTATCCTGTGTTAACCACTACCAGCAGAACATCTTTTTTCTTTTTTACTAAAGGGGAGAAAAAAACATAAGCCCCATAAAGGAAGTCATATTTTCTCAGTCAGTTCTAGAATATACCGTTGTCAGCCCGAAGATTATCTTTTTTTCTAAAATTTCCTCATGAATTGCTAAAGGTATGAAGTGGGGGGGGGGAAAGAGCAAACAGAATATCACGACAAGGTGATTATGGCGAGGAAAGATGTCAGAAGTTCTCTTATCTTCCTTTTCCCATTATTTACCTACTCATACCACAATAACCATTTCCCTACTGATGAGCTTGTCACCTTCATATCCAAGTTAAAACACCATGCAAAATATTGTAGCTCCCAAAACACAGGTGCTGCAAACCTGGCTTTGATATGAAAGAAACCCAGGCTAAAATTGTATAACTTAAGACATTATTTCATTAAATATAAGCAGTCACATTTTGAGAATAGATGTGCAGTATTTTTGAAGATAAATATAATATATATTTATGAAATAAATATAAATATATACATATTATCACTATTTTAAAAAAATCTCCTGGTTAAAGTTACTGAAAAAATATGAGAGTAATAATACAATTGACTAAACAATTTCCTCTGAGTGAATTTTATTAAAAAATTCCTCAGAAGTCTGTTTTTGAAACTGTTCATTCTATTCTTTTATAGTTAACATTTGTTTCTAAAAGGAAGCAAAACATATTTTTCTTTATCCTTAGCACTAAAACATGTAAATTATTGCTTTGTTCATTAAACCCAGACTATCAATACCACTACGCAAACAAAGGACATTATTTGGTTTTCTCCCTAAGTTGAGTTCATTTTTTTGCATCCCTGCATATTTTTGTCTATCCTCTAACTCAGCTGAGTTTTTCTGCAGGGGTGGAGAAGAACAAAATTGGTCTAGGTACAAGAAAGGAAAAGTACAAATGTGCAATTTTTTCCATCCTTTTAGTGAAGAAAACTAGGTGGGAAAATCTGGACTCTTACATAGCCTGGCTTTTTCCATAGAACTTTAAGGCACAGGGCAAATAATCAGGTTGCAGAGCAAAGAGTTCTGCCCAGAAACTCCTGTGCATCAGCAGTCTCCCAATTGTAGGCATACCAGAAGGAGTCAAGATTAGATCTTCTGAGATGATTTTCAAGATCATCGATTTTGTCCAGGAATGAAAGGGTTTTTTTCTGTTGCTGTCAGCACTGTCTGCTGAAAAGCAGTTTAGATTGTCCTTGGCTTTATTAATTCTTTCCTCTCTTGCAGTCATTCTTGCCACTATATCAGCCAAGGTCACGTAAGTGTTTACACATCTGCCTTAATTGAAGGCTAAAGACACATGAAATAGGAGACATTACTTGCTTTCCTTACAGCTAAGATCTCTGGAGGGACCATGTTTTTGATGTAGCCTTTCCTTAGAGTCATTTCTAAGCTGCCGAGTCTATTAAGATTACTACTGATGCAGACACCCTGCACCTGAAAGAAAATACCCAAATAGCAACATCTGAGGCCTGCAATGGATTCTCAGGATGAAAACCTCAGTGCTGAGTATTCATCAAATGGTTGACTACTAGACTCCTGTAGAAAAAGTACATGCAACTCTTTTTTCCCCATTTACACGTCCTAATAGTATCTAAGAGCACTTTGATGCAAGACACATGGACATAGTGTGATAAACACCGACTGCACCAAGAATATTGACAGCCATGGACATGCAATACTACCATCTTCTCCTGGCATAGTATGCTCCAGTTTTTCCATCGTATTATCCCACTGTGTAGAATACCCTGAGTTAGTTACAAGCTTAAGAAAAAAACTGCAGATACTTCTATTTTGCTATTGCAACAAAAGACTCAATAGGTTTAATTAACTAAAGTATTTAAAATAATTCAGAAATAAAAGGTAAAATTAGAGGTCTTTGGTTTTCTAAATAAGTTTTTCTTCCCCCTTTCTGAAAGGTAAGATTCTTTTCTAAAAAACTGAAAAAATTTGTGTGAAAAATACTCATGATTTTTCCTGGAAAGCTCTTCTATCCAAGGATCTCTTTCTACTTTGTTAAATTAAAAGCAAAGTATTTCATGTAGGTAATTTCTTAATCGTGACATAACATTTTGGTGCAGTTAAACATAAGAAATTGTGGAAAGAACTCTTTCCAGTTCCCTTCTACAGCTGGCTTCTCTGCCCAGGTTCCAGTGAAAGGACAGCGTAGTCAGTCCTGGGAGTCACATATACAGAATTGCCACGCAATTTCTGTGTTCATCAAGGAACTACCACCAAATGACAGAAGCTTCCTTTTTAGTGAACAAATATATAAAAATCCAATGACATCTTCAAAGACATTAAAGAGACTTAAAACAGAGAACACACTGCTGGACTGACTGAAGCTTAAAAAGAAGGCAGTGTTGTGTTATTAGTTTCCCCATGTTCATGTATATTCTGGGTTGCCTTGCACCAAAAATCTTAGTATTTCAACCAAAGAGGGACCTAACTAGGGAAAATTTGAGGCTTCAAGAAGACTCATATGGAAAATCTATTCTTCTGAGAAAACCAAACATGTGAAATCTGATTGAAATTTCTCATTGCCCTGTCCCCGGGCCACACTCTTTGTCTCTCCTTCTATTTACTCTTAGACACTCCTCCACCACAGGAAGAAAGCACAGTTAAGAGCTCCTCTAGTGGAAAGCTTGGAGCTGTTCTCTGTGTTTAGAAAGGGCCTCAGCTGCCTGCATTCTGGTTACAGACAGACCAAAACATATAGGTTTGATTTCCATGGTAGTTTCCACTTGAACAATGTGTGGCAAAGTCCTCGCCCTTCCTGCACAGCACAGGAGATCCTAATGGTGACATCTGCATGGACATCAGTGATGCAGATAAATGCAGGGCTCTCTTCCATTGCTAACAGGAGCTGTTGCATGGTCCATTCATTTCATTAGCTTGAAGTTTCAGGTTGGACACCCTAAAATCAATTAGCTTACTCTTAACTGTCTAAGTTAACAGCTTAAAGAACTATTCCTTTGAAAGGTTCTACGACTAAGTATCTTTAGTTCATGACCACCTACCAGTCAAATTTATACTTTCTTTTTTATTATTATTATTTTGACTGCTTTATGTACAAATGCAGAAAGAATTAAAACATACTTACTAAGCAGCTAAATAAGGCACTTCAGATAAGTGAATAAAATTAAATTGAAAACAGTGTCAACACTTGTATTATCTGATCTTGATGAATCTCTGAATAAAAAACAGCCCAGCTACCAAGAAGCCATATTCATTTTCTCCTTACATGTGTACCTAGGAACAGAAATGCAAGCCTGAAAAAGGAAAAATACCATGAAAAAGTTGTCTTATCATATGTTAAGTGAGAACAAAAAGCAATCTATTTCCAGAAAAACAATTTTGCCCTCGCCACAGTGCACTAACAAAATAGGAATACATAAGTAGAAATATTAATTTCAGCTTCAGTATACTTGATATGCAGGACCATAAAGCAATGCTGCATTGTACTGATTTACTGGTGCAGCTTTTTTCAAAAAAATCCCCAGTTCCTGGACAATGAAGTCCTTAAGTAAAGTGAAAGTTGCTTAAAATTTCACACTGCTCTTTGCCACAGACCTAGTCTCTGGAAGAGAAGAATGGTGGTAAGAAACCTTTTGGCTGAAAGGACAACCTACAAAAATGTGATACGTTCCTCTCATAAACAGACTGTGAATACAAACACCCCCCACCCTACTCTAGCTTTGACATTATAACAGCACAGTGTACCACTTATTGATATTCTCCCAGCTGCTGCCGACTTGAATGTGTAATATGCAGGCAGTCCAGTTTTCATCAGAAGACATATGCCTAAATTTTAAAAAATACAGGATTCAACTGCTTAAGGAAGAAGGGAAAAGCAATAAAAAAATAAGTGCACTTGCAACCCCGACTCTCTCAAAACAACAATAAAATACACCCTGTCCTATATTGCAGAGAATATTAAATAGTTGTCATGCACACTGACGTCTCAGCAAAATTTGATTTCCCTATGAAATGATCCTGGAGTCTACCACGTTTTAACCAAAACCGAAGTGTTTGTGTTACTTCAGCATTTGGTGACTATTTCAGGGAAATCTAAAGGGCATATTACATCAGAAAGATAAAAGGTGAGAGGGTACAGCTGCAACAGCTGTGAAACCACATATACCACAGTTATGGAAACAGTGTCCCACTGCAGGCACATATCAGAGCATAATTTTTCCAGAGCCAGCTGTACTCCATACAGCTTTGATTGCATTTGCCTTACAGAGCATGTTAAACTTCCAAAAAGGTACACAGTGTACACTGCCTGTGTACACTCCTAGTACCTCTTCTCTTCTGGGTGTACACCCTCAGCTCAGCTCTCACACAAGTACTTCAGAAAGTGGCAGCAGTGGCAGTGCTGAACTGTGTGGAGCTCAGCAGGCACTGAGAAACCCTCCCAAAAACCAAGGTGGTGAGGGTAGAGTTCACCTCTGCTGAGTTCCTGTTAACATACCCACACTGCTGCACACTTCACAGACTACTGCATCCTCTGCTTTGAGACAGAACTCTGGCTGATTTTTCTTTACAACTTTAATCTGAAAACTAATCACTGTCTTTAAATATCTGATAAGAAGGCATGTGTTTCACCTATATGTACTGACAGTTTTTTCCTTAAAATTAGTTATGAGTCAACTTCTGAACATCATAAAACAATTGGGATTGCAAAAGACCTTTAAAGGTCATCTAGTCCAGCTGCTGTGCTGAGCAAGGACATCAAGTTGCTCCAATCTGACCGTGAGTGTTGCCTGGGATGAAGCATCTACCATCCCTCTAAGCAACCTGTTCCATCATAAAAAATTCATGCTTACATCTAATCTGAATCCAACCTCTTTGAGTTTAAAACCAATACCCCTTGTTCTATTGCCACAGGCCCTGATAAAAGGTTTGTCTCCATCTTTCTTATAATCCTCCTTCAAATACTGAAAAGTCACAATAAGGTGTTCCCAAAGCCTTCTCCTCTCCAGTCTGCATAACTCCCTCAGCCTTTCCTCATAGGAGAGCTGTTTCAGTCCTCTATCGTTTCTGTGGCCTCCTCTGCATCCACTGTAACAGTTCCATGTCTTTCTTGTACTGAGGAATCCAGAACTAAACACATTAGTCCAGATGGGATGTCACCAAAGTGAAGTAAAAGGGCTCCCCTCAACCTGCTGGCCACGTGTCTTTTGATGCAGCCAGGATACAGTTGTCTTTTTGGGCAGTCAGTGCATGTTGCTTGGTCATGTACAGATTTTCATCCATTATTACCCTCAAGTCCTTCTTGGCAAGGTTGCTCTCAATCCCTTCATCCTCCAGCCTGTACTGAGGGGTAGCAAGCCAGGGTTTGAATGCTTTATTGTGAACCTCAAGTCAGCAGAAATGAGTGTGTCTGCTTACTTCAAGCTACTTTTTTCCCCCTGGTTTATTCCTCCTGTCATTCCTAATCTGAACTCAGAGAAGCATCAAGAAAAGTAGAAATATGATTAAGGACAACAAAACAAATAGAGAGTTTAAAGCTTAAGCACAGGAAACAAGTACTTTCTTTCATAAGCTCTATTTATCATGAATATGGAATAGGAGCACTAGTGATGTTCCCGATCAAGCTTCAGCACATCCTCCATCCTAGAACAATCTTTAAAGATGGTGGAGCAAAGCATGACTCTCATTCTAACACATTTAATCCCTAATGCCATTCTAAATTGCTACCCAGATCCACTGATTTACTGTGGGGTTGCTAATGCATAAATGGTAAAGCTTACCTCAATTTCTCCAAGGGTTGACTGATTTCTCATCTTTCAGTAGCTATTACAAAGTTTTGTCAGCATAAACAAAGCTGACAAAACTAAGCTCTTAAAAGATGTATTTGGCTTGGCTTTATTGAAGCTGGTATACTAAATCATCATCACCTCAAGGCATTCAGGAACTGGAACTTGCTATGCAGAAAGACTTTGGCACAGTATTTGCTGTGTGGAAAGAGTTATGCCTGTAGGAAAGAGATCTCTGGCTCAAAGAAACTCAGGTCATTGGCAAAGAAGGATGATTGGACAGAGAATGAAGAGCAGAAGTACACAGCCTTGAGAGAAAGATGCTGAGCATTGTAGAGAGTGTCTTTGGTGGGAGAGGCAAAACAACACTTTGGGAGTGGAAAGTTCATCCCACATATGAAAATAACTATGTCTGCACTATCTCTTCTACAGAAGCAACAACTGTGGTCAGGAGTAGTGCAGGACAGCACCCATTCAGATAACCCTGTGTATTGGGTTTGTGTGGCAAGGTTTTGGAGTGGGGGGCTGCTATAGGGTCAGCTTGTATGAGAAGATGCCAGAAGCCTTCTCTATGTCTGATAAAGCCAATGCAAGATCCAAAGAAACCTGCTGCTGTCTAAGGCTGAGCCCATCAGCAATGGTGGTACCACTGCTGGGATAACATACTTATGTATGTTATGAGGGGGAAAAAGTTATTGCACAGAAGAAATTGCAGAATATGTGAAAGAAATATCTCTGAAAACACCAAGGTCAGTGAAGAAGGAGGGGGATGAGGTGCTCCACATGCGGGAGCAGAGATTCCTCGGCAGCTCATGGTAAAGATGATGAAGGAGAAGCTGTCCCCCTGCAGCCTGGGTGTCCACAGTGCAGCAGAGATCCACCTGTAGCCCATGGAAGAGCCCATGTCAGAGCAGGTTGGTGCCCAAAGGAAGTTGTGACCTCATGGGAAAGCTGTGCTGCAGCAGGCTTCTGGCAGGACCTGTGAACCTCCACACTGGAGCAGTCTATTCCTGAAGGACTGTATCCCATAGAAGGGACCCACCATGGAACAGTTCATGAAGAGCTGTAGCCTGTGGGAAGACTCAGCTTGGAGAAGCTTGTGGAGAACTGTGAGGAAGCCCATGCTGGAGAAGGAGAAGAGTGTGAGGAGGCCTCCCTCTGAGAAGGAAGGAGAAGCAGAGACAAGGTGTGATTCTATGACTGCAGCCCCCATTAACTATTCCCCTGTGCCACGGAAGGGATGAGCTAGAGAATCTGGGAGTCCAGCTAAGTACAAGAAAAAAGTTTCTCCTCCCTTTTTCCTGGAGGAAAAGGTGTTCTAAAAATCTGTTCTATTTCTTATTAACCTAATTGATAATAAATTAAATCAATTTCCTCAGGCTGAGCCTGTTTTGCTCAAGAGGGCAACTGGTGAGGATTCACTCCCTGTCCTTATCTTGACCCATGATCCTTTCATTTTATTTTCTCTCCCCTGTCCAGCTAAGGAGGGGAGTGATGTAGCAGCTCAGTGGGCACCTGGCATCCAGCCAGAATCAACCCACCCCACCACATAGGGGACAAAAGCTACCAGGTAGATCAGACTCCTGGTATCAGAACCCATCCCCAACTTCCATTCACTTGTCTCCATTTCATGTAGAACCAGCAGGTTTAGAGGAATTCTTTGCAACTACCCCCCATGAACGTGCATATGATCGTTTTACCTTTTGGGAAGTCCCTTTCTAGTCCCAAACCCTGAAGTCAAACAGAGTCCAGAGCACAGTGCTCTGAGTATCTGCCCTTTTTTTTTAAAATGGCTTTAAGACTGGACCATTAGTTAGGTACCATAAACTTGCCTATTAGCAACAGGATATACAAGTACCATATAGATTGAACATACCAAGTTCTTCTTGAGCTATTAATTCATTTTGCTGTATTGACACAGATGACCCATCATTTTTGTTTATGTGTAAAAATCAACAAAGTCTTGGCTGCCCTTTATGCTGCTGCTCCTGTGTCAAAAATTTATCAAGGAGGAGTTCACAAACCGCTTCGAGAACCTACCTTCTACTGGTATTTGTTTAGTAAGACATGGGGATTTCTGGCCTCCAGCACGTCTTTTATTCTCTACCCCTCTGCTGTACTATTTGTTTATTAGGAAAAAAACCTGTAACTCTCAATGGTACCTCAGAAGGTTTCTTTTAGACAGTTCATAAACCAAGTGAAGCAAGCAATCACAGTTAAAATGGTTTGGCCTCCTTCATTTTAGATATTGGCACTTTTGCACATACCAAATCCCAGCACATTGCTTGAGCTATTTGCTGAGAGTAACTTCTGGAAAGGTTCTCCACTATGCCAGTTCAATTGTCTCTTTCTTTTTGCACTTTACCAGTTCTGAAACTCTGATCCAAGATTACAGCAAAGCCGAGTGAGTTCTGTACTATGGACACGTGTTTAGCAATTATATATTAGTAATGGCATACAAACTGCTTCCTTATCTGCCACAGCAGTATTCCAGCTGGTGCTTTGCAAGTGTGCCAGGGTATTCCTCTGATGAGCTGCCACAGATGTCCCTGATGAACCATCAGTGTTATTGACTCAGCTAAGATGGTATCTCTCAATAACAACTCATGCTGGAGACAAACATTTTCATAAATTCCCTCTTTCCTAGACTCTTTTTCTCACTGCTGCTTGACCTCAATTAGTATCTTTTACAGGAAGGTGACTGTATGTCACCACCAGTAATTTCTGTATATTTTATCAGCTGTGGGATTTACTAAATCTTCTCTATAGTTCCAGTGTTTCAGAAATACACCATCACATACAGAATTTCCCACTCATTCTTAGCTTTCTGAAACTTCTAAAGCTGGGAACAGGTTTTGCCAGACTGGTTTTTGCTTACAGTTAGTTCCATCCTCCAACACTGAATGAAAATATATATTAGTTTTAAGGAAATGTTGTGTCTCAGTTTGAGACAACTTGGATGGGCAGAGACCTCGGATGGAAGTCTCCTTCCTCTGATTCAATACCCCTGGTTCTCTCCAATACAGAGCAAGAGAGAGATCAAATAAACCCAGACATAAGTGGAAAAAAAAACCCAAACAACTCTCTATCAAGAAGAATGATAAACAATACTGATAAAACTGGATTAAGCTAACCAGAAAGATTACCAAGCTCCCACCCACTGTACCAAAATAAAATGGCAGCCAGCCTCTCCCCACCCATTAAAACCTGGCAGGAATGGTTTGGAGGGTCAGTGCTGGAACAGGCAGTTGGAGCAGGGCCACAAGTGGAAGGGCTCACAAGGCACCCACTGGATCAAGTGATGAGACCTGGTCACTGCAACTCTGATGGTGGCTGTAGTCCTGATCCACTGAGGTGGTGGTAGAGGCCTGAGTGGTAGAAGTCCTGTAAAATGAAGGAAGGAAACCCTCAACCTCCTGAGTGAAGTCCAGGTGTGGTCATTTACTGGGCTCAGGGTAGGTGGGAATGCCTCTGGTACCTCCCCTGGGGTGGGGAGATGATTAACATGATCATGAGACATTTCAAGAGTCTTTGACACCTTCTAAGCACAGGTGGATCAATTATGTCCATCATCAGAGATCAATATCTTCAGGTCATGTGAGTAAATTGTCCTGATGCCTCCCCAAACGGAGATATCACAGAGGAATCCTTTGTGTAAGGACAAAGAAACAACACCCAGCCTGAGGTGGCAGGTGTGCACACCCTCCCAGTCATCAGCCTGCCAGTCTCTTCACACCCATAGACACATTCTTCTCCTAGGAGAGTATCACCCTTAAGTCCCTCCCCACAGTCTAAATTAGTAGGCATATTTGGAGAAAAGAGAAAAGTTGGATACCAGAGTCTTAGTGTAACCCAGAACATGTTGTCATACTAAATTTCATATTTCTGCTTATATGGACGGAGTAGTGATTTAACACAGAAGCATGCAACTGTCCCCTTGTGTGTTATCCAAGCAAACTGGAAAACAACACATTAAACAACTGTGTTGTACATATAGACAGACTGCTGGATAGGGGGTAAGACAAGGAAGGGCGGAATTGATGTGGAAAGACAAAGTGACTTTAAACTACAGTTGCTCAGCAGATCTGCAGCACGTCCAGGAACAAGCAGAACTCAGACTCTTTGCTCACTATGCAGTGCCTTCAGCAACACACCCTAGAGCCCCCTAAACATTTTCTTACGAAGTTTCACATTTTTCTGTACTGAAAATATCAACATATCATGCTTATTTCCCATGCCTGTGTGAAAGAACTTTCTCTCATCCTCATGACTCCTCTTACCACCTACATTAGTGGCTTCACTACAGTCCTAGAAAATGGATCCACTACATTACAACAGAAAGGGCAAATACCAAAAACAACTGGGGTAATCATTCTCCAGGTAAAGTATCACATGAGAATTCAATCTTTTTCTAAATTTGGCTGATTGCCTTTAAATGAATCTATTTTCTATTACGCATAAACTGTTCTAATCCCAGTTCTTCAGCACTCACGATAATATTTAATGTGGTGCTATATTTTAAATCCCTTATTGCACAGTTCCTTTTAATTTTAATCATTTCTCTTATGCTGGTACTACTGGGAGCAGCTACAGCATAAGTTTTTCTAATGCACAGATTTTACTTTTTGCATTGGATTCATTAGAACACCAATCTGGACTCTACAATTCAATTAATTTTTCATTTTATTTTAATGGCCTTTCAGCAAAGCAAGTCACTAGCATTTGTTTTATTATTATTATAAACCTTCAGTGCTTGGCTTTCCCAATCAAAACACATTAGAAGAAAATTTCTTCTCTCTTTATGATTTAGATATAGTTTAATAGCAATAAATGAAACACTGTTTTATGAGAACAATCCTTCTCAATGAACAGATTAAATTCTTAGAGATTCAGAGCCAGAGAGCATTTTCAGCTCTGTCTCTAACAGATCCACATTCACATAGGGTCCCAGCTACATGCAGTAAAATCTATCACACATGAAAACATCTAAACATGAATGAATAAATCAGTAGGATAACAATTCTTGGGAGGACAGAATTGAGAAAGAATTTCACTGTACCTTTCTTTTATTAGCATGCTAGTGGTTATTTAGGAATGAAAAAATTCCTTCCAGGAAGACAGCGTCTACATACCAATATGGTATTGTAAGAGAAAAAAAACCTGACTCTCAAGGAGACGATTTTTTCTTCAACAACCCCCCCCAAACAAAAGCTGCTTTTGCATGTTTAACAGGGGTGCTACCCATGTAGAATGAATGATTGAAATGCAAAGATGAGCCTAAAGTAAAATTCCTGCAATTTAAAAATCCGCAGCACCAGGACATGCAGAATCTAGTCTAACTCTGTGCAGCTTGAGATCCTCTCGAATCCCAGTGTAACAAGTAGTTGTGCATTTATCTGTGGAACAAAACCCCCCACTCTGCAGTAGCTGACATTACATCAATGACTATTAATCACTCTGGTTGGGTTGATCAGTAATATTTGGCTTGCACAGCTGCAACATGATCTCCAGTAGGACTACACTAAGGCAGCAGCCATCAATAGATCAAGCACCTCTCAGACAACACAGGAGAGGACTGTATTCTGATTCCTCTTGACAAGATTGCTTGGTGATTGCAAAGTGCTCTGTATGCCTTCTGTCTTCTAAAAGACATTGAGAACACTTACTAAATAATACATGCACAAGTACAACAGATGTCTAGCCCTTTCCAAACAGCATTGTCCTGTGATATAAGACAAAAATGTTTAAATCACAAATGATTGAGTAAGAGAGCTCCTATGGAACAAAATACATAGAAACATACACACAAATTGGTGTATTTGATAGTAGATTGTAGCCAGTTAACTAAAAAGGCATTCCAATAAAACTGTCCCTAAAATGCTTTATGGAATTGGCAAAGATTGAGTGAGAGACATTGCAAAGCCACTTGAAGCATACTTGAACATGTTTGTATGTAACAGCTGAAATGAAAGGGCAGCATCTCCCTACCAGCATTGAGCTGCCAAGTCTAAATTCTCAATTCTCCTCTTAAACTCCTGCTACATAACTTTTCAACCACATATTTTGCCTCATAAATTTGACATGCTATTGGACCAAGTGAGCCAGAAAATAAAACCAAGAGGATTTAGCTCCAGCAACAGGGTCATCACAACTTTATATACACCTGACATTTCTATCCTCTCAGTTAAGCATCAACCTGAGCAGGAAAAGAATATAACTGTCCAAACTAACTTCCATGTTAAGCAAAGGAATGCAAGCAGTCCTTTGTTTCCTACCTGCAGAAAACATCTCTCTCAATAAAAGCTACTTTTAAGGTGCTTTACACAGGACTTCACATGTCATGATCCCACCCCCCCAGCTGGCAAGTGCTCTAGGATTGGTGGTTTTGGGTAGTGGTGAAGCACTAGGAATCACAGACACATGTTAGACTTGAAATGAATGCAAGGGTTAATTATATAAACAGGTTAAGAGAGTTTGTTTTTGATACAATATCTAGAGAATTGCGCATTGAGAGCATTTCCCAGCTTTATCAGAGTTAACACGCAAATCAATACACTTTTCTACTTGAGTATCTTTCACTCCTGTCACATACAATCATTATCTAAGGTAACAGATTTTAAAGACACAGTTTTGTTCCTGGTGAACCTACCCTTCTTTCCAAGCTTGATTTTTCAATGAAGCCGTAATGATGGGTTCAATTTCTATAGCAACCTACGCTAAGGTTAAAGCTTTATTATACTGTAAAGTATATAAATAAAAGAAAGTACCTCAAAGGAATGAAGTCTTCAGAGATTTAGTTTGCTTATTTAAAATTAATAAAACTAAATAGAAAAGTGCAGTATATTGCTCTGTGTATAGTTTCTCCCTGAAAGTCATGACCTGATAGTTTTTTCATGAGATAGACAGTGAATAGAAATGAATCAACAGCCATGCTATAAAATAACACTGGTGTGGTGGAACTAGAAAGTACTTTGGCAGTACTGACATTTGAGAGACTCCAAAGTGGTAGATATTGCGATGGACAATAAAGATTATTCTTTCAGAAATTGCACATTTCCTGACATCCCTGACATGAGAAAGGCTGAGTATCTGATGACCACACCTACCACTCCACTTGGGGTACCCTGATGTAACATCAATATATACATTAAAAAAAGATACCAGCAGGCAATACAGGACATAATAACTACTAGCATCATAAAATCTCCCAAATAAGATCATCAGTGCTCAGCTTGGACCACTGCAGAGAGCAGAGGCCACCTTCATTTTAAACAAAGAGAACAGTTAATATTGCCTTAAGGGCATTCTTCCATAAAACCCAAAAAAAGACCTGATCATTCTTTCTAGATCCATTTTTTTGTTGTTGTTTGGTTGTTTGTTTAAAATACATCCACTTCAGCTTACCCAACTACTAATCTAGTAGAAAAAAGCCCAAAAGTAAAACCTGAATGTAAATCAAAGTTACCATTTCAGGAAAAATCCTACAGGGGTGCTTAGAAAAATTATTATGGCTTCTTGTCACAGGGATGCTGAAGTTTGCTTTGAAAGCATTTTTTCCCCACTTATGATAACTTTCATGTTATTTTCTAGGTAGATGCTACAAAGAAAAATGATTATTCCCTTAGATAAGCATCTAAATGGTGCTTAGGAATAGGCCACAAAATATTGCTTACTAATTAACATTTTGCTCGCTTTCATGACTTTCATGTTTACACAGTATTCTAGGAGAAAATATGAACATGACCAGTGTAATACTTCCCAACGTAAGAGTTAGTGTCATTCTTTTTGGAAAATATCACCAAGATTTTCACAAAGCTCTTGATCTTTCTTGGCAAGGCTGATTAAAATTCCCATGTTACCTACAGCAGTGGATGGTCTTTTCTCTTATGCCGACAAACAAAAGTAAAAGCATGTGTCACCATTATTAAGCTATTTACTGAGATGAAAATCAGCTTTATTTCCACCTATACAAAACTGTATTACCTATTCATAATAGAATGGCATAAAGGAAAAGAAATATAAAACCCACTGTAGCAGACACAAATGCCTTATTTAGAAAGATGACAGATGTATCTAATCTTATTAGGCACACATACACTATGTTAATAATTGCATTAACACATGTACAAAACACAATTCTACTAGAACACTATTCATTTTGTCTGCTCATTGTAAACAGACTAAGTTCTCTTCCTCACCTTTGAGGAGAATTTTAATTTTCTTTCTTCATTACTGTCTGATGAGGGTCTGCAAGCCAACATATTACCTCTATCTCTACAGCTTACTTTTCAAATGAAGGTGTGAATCACATCAATCAATCAGTATAAAAAACATGTTATGGGTTTCATAGACTATTTAATTGTATATAAAAGAAAGCCTGCAGCAATGACATAATAGCACATAAAGTATCTTTACAGATTTTCCATTTTTGGACATATCCAATTTCAGAACCTGTTGCAGAAACATGGACAATAAATTATTTTATTCTTCCTTATCCACTGAAAGATTTCTTTCTCATCTAAGTCAAATTAAACTCAGAGTCTAATTCAACCATTCCAGAGGAATTACTGCACAATATAAATGCCAATTTACCAAATGGACATGGGCTTTGCCTTGTCTCCCACAGAATAAAAATACCTCCACTGATAAACTGGCTTTTAGTAACCTTCATTCTAGATATATTCATTGGTCAAGACAATAATTAAAAGTGAGACATGAAAACAGAAAAGAGTGGAGTTTTTTTGAAGCTAAATAAGTTTAGTTATCCTGGCAAAGGTAATACTAGCACAGTTTCTGAAGGACTACTGACTACCCTGCAGTAAAGTTAGGTACCCTAGCTAGCTTAAATTTACTTATACTCCTGACAGCTTTGTAACAAGGTAATTACTTCACGATATACAGACAATTAATAATAAATAACACAAAAACAAGAAGTGTTTTATACTGGTTCCAGTGAATTGATATTCTTTGTGCTTCAGAAATACAAAGGAATTCATCATACAGCTGATAGTAGGTGTTGCAAGTTCTGAAGTACTCAATCAGTAAAAATTCATTTATGTTGAATGAAAATAAAATAGTCTATTAACAAACATAGTAAATCACTTTAGGTAAGTAATAATAGTCCCATATAAATGGTGGAAAAAAGAAATATGAGTAAATGGAGGGGGAAGGGAGATGGAGAAGTAAATGCACCACAATTTCATATGCAATTCCAGAAGAAAAGCACAAGCCAAATGTAATGCAAATCCATGAAGATTAACCTACCTGACTTGGTTCTTTTTTTTTTTTAACTTTTATTTTTTTAAAACATGTGAACAGCTCTTAATGGCTGTTAAGTCATAGCACTTGATGCTGAATTTGATTCAAATATTTGCATGCAGAAAAGACATCCCTTATAACATCATTCAACTGATGCTTAAATTTTCACTGCAGCACAAGAAACAAATCCACTTTCTACTGCCTGTGTCACCAAGAGTTGTGTGACAAAACAGCTGAATTCATTACCCATCAGAGCAAAAAACCAAAGGTGGCTAGAAAAAATAGACAAAGTCATCTTCCTTAATCAAAAGTCAGTAGTAGAGTACTAGGGTGGCCTGAGAAGAAAAAGAAACACATCCTTTCTGCCTCCAAACTTATCATGCATAGAAGTAGAAACTTGATTCCTCTTTCAAATCAATCCAGTAAAAACAGACCCTGTTCAGTCACAGCAATAAAATGCAAGGGCAAATGATAGAACTACACTGGTTTTCACCAACCCTTGAAAGCACAGTTTTAAGGCACTAGTTTGAGGTAACCAGCTGCAAGTTAAGAAAACACCAGCAACTGTCTACATGTAAAGTAGTGCTGGCTACATGGTGTAGGGTTGGACTGCAACATTTTTGCATATTCTCAGCTTTTTGTTTTGGTATGTCAGAAGAGTTCAAGACAGGTTCAAATCAATCAATCAAAGTAAGTTCAGAAAATCAGATGTAAGGGTAAGTTGCAAGCACTACAACAGAGGTGATATATTTATTTGCACTAGATAAATTTGAATGTTTTAAAGTCTGGATTTGTCTACTGACACAAATTTTTTTTTCTATCCATGTTCTCATGCTGAGAGCAAAACTGGTGTTTGTTCTAATGATCTAAGCTTTACTACATCGTTACACTATGACCAGGAAGACACACTGTGTTTGATTAACAAGAAAACACTTGGATTAAAACACCAACAGTTAACAAGTTTCAAAAATGTTGGCCTTTGGGTGCTCTGATGGTTTTCTCATCTTTCTGTTAATCACATGGGATTCAGCTGTCCGTACTCTTGAGTACACAACCCTATATTTTGATTTTCCTTTCCTGAAACCCTGTTTCCTGATTTAAGATGGGAGAGAGTTAATTTTTCTTTCAGTAACTGGTACAGTGTTGTGGTTTGGATTTAGTATGAGAATAATATTGATAATACACTGATGTTTTGGTTGCTGCTGAGTAGCGCCTGCTCTAAATCAAGGACTGTTTAGTTTCCTGTGCTCTGCCCACAAGCAGGTGCACAAGAAGCCAGGAGGAAGCACAGCCATAACAGCTGTCCCAAACTTGCCAAAGGGATATTCCAGACCATAGAACATCATTCTCAGTATATATATTGAGGGGAGTTGGCCAGGAGCCATCACTTAGTGCTCAGGGACAGGCTGGGCATCAGTCAGCAGGTGGTGAACAATTGTAGTGTGCATCACTTGTTTCTCTCAAGTGTATTTATCTTTTCCTATCATTACACTTATTATCATTAACAGTAGTCTATTGTATTTTGTTTCAATTATTACAGTGGTTTTATCTCAACCTACAAAGTTTACTTCATTCTCAATTCTCCTCCCCATTGGAGCATGGGGAAAGTGAGTGAGCAGATGCGTGACAATTGCCAGGGGGGTTAAACTACACACCTTCCCTTTTCCCTAGATTCTGAATCTTACCTTCTCACAAAACAAACAACTGTTCTAGACAGACTCATCTTCAATGCCAAATGGCTGTCCTTCAGACAGGATACAGGAGTGCACCTCTGACTTGAATCAAAAATAAGGAATAAAAAGCTCTGCAGGACCAGATCTTAAATTCAGACTACGTAAAATTGAGGAACTACTGTGTTGCAAGTAGGAAATAATACTGTAAGGCAACATATTAAAGGAGTTGTGTAGCATTTATAAAGATGTACAAAGATCTGCCTAAAAGAAACACCTCATCAAAATCAAGAGGTACAAAAACCCCAACCAAACAAAAAAACCCACCACAAACCCTGATTAACTCTTAAATCCTGTAAAAATTGTGCTAGTGTGCCAGAGAATACCAAAAGTTTGATCTGTTCCAAGTGATGCATAATAGCTCAAGAATGATTAAGAAATAGAGGCCACTTAAAGAAATCTTCATCAGATGCATCCCATTTTAAATATAGACAATTTCCCATTGTTTTTTCTAATACTTCAGATTTTACAATGCTTTAAAGAGGTGACTTCTCAAAATGAGGACAGCACAGAGTTCAGTTTACACACACAGTCCAGGTATGGATGAACTGCATGGGAGCAAATCCTTCTCAATAAAACTAGCATACAGTGTCTCAGCTTCCTATAAAACCTAAGGCATTAGCTAAACTTTATTATGCCACTGATAGGAAAGTAGTACAAATAAAGAAACACGTGGAGAACAGTGAGCACAGACAGGAGAGAAAACACAGCAGAATTTATGGCAGAATGAAACAATGCCAGGAGCAGTGAATAAGAAACAGAGCTAGATATCCAGCTACCCAGAAGAAAATATGAGGACATGAAGCCCACAAAAAGTTAATTGCTAACAAAGAATCTTCATGGGATTTCCCTCTCCACTAAACCAAATCACTTTTTTTCTTGTAATACAACTCATAACTAGTTTGCACAGTAGCAATGTTGGCATATCACCACTGCTGTACATCAGGGGACATGCAAAGCTGAGCCTTAAAGCTCTTTAGCAAGTGTAAATTGGAAGAAAACAAGTTCAGATCCCTAGAAACAGGGGAACACCTTAATTTACCCAAATAAAACTCTAGAAGATGTAAGGCAAGTAAGTCTCAAATATGTGATTATTGAACAACATAACTTCCTCTAATCCTTGCAGGACTTCTATTGGCTTAGTTATTATATGTTGTCACTTCTTACCCCACCAGTTTATCTTTGTTTAATTCTTTATGCACCTTGACTGTGTCAAGACATGGGTACAAAGAGCCTAATTCTTCATCCTCAGATATTTGTCCAAGTATCCAGTCCTAAACAAGACATCAGATTTGCATGCACTTGACTCTGAACCAACAAATTAGCATGCAGACTGCAAAGACAATAAGCCAGGAAAAAATACTCTTGATCGGGTAAAACCCATCACTCCTATGTGGTATATTCATGTAATTCAGGCAAAAAAGGTAGGATTCACAAAACTTTGAACAGCTCTAGTCAACATCAAAGTATCATTGACAAGAAAAACTCTGGATGCTGATATCAAATTGTAAATGAGAAGGGATCAATCAAAACTACAGAAAATAGAAAACCTAGATAGAAAGCTAGCACCTAGCCTTTAGCAGGATGGTCATTTCTGAGTGCAAGTTTGACAGAAAGGCACCTAAGAGAGTTTCTAAACTTATTAATTTTCAAGTACATTGACATCCATCTGTTTGGACTCAATTCAATGTGACTCCAGCAAACAGTTGCTCCTAATGTTAGCAATTAGCTGTCATCCATCCTCCTGCCCTCAGTGAGCTTTGAAGAATATATACTAGGGATCAGTTTGGCCCCAGGACTTTGATAATGAGCCCATGAAACCAACACATGCAAGGGACATTTAAAAAAGCCCTAAAAACAAGACAAACCAATGAATCACTAATGCTTTTTGAGAAATGTGTTAGAAATATCTACCATGAGAGCTTTTAGCAGATGTCACAGTGATGACCAGTAAAATCACAGGACGAAATCAATCTACAAATTTCATAAAATCAAGCACTGAGTTTCAATAGGCAGCTTTTCAAGTTGTCACTTTTTTTTTTTTACTTTCTACATAATTTCTATGGCTCAAGCCAGAAAGCATATACAAATAAAAATTGCCAGTCACATTTCTACTAGCTGATGTGCTACTAGCATTAATTTTCCTTATCATGTGTTGTTTCTCAGAACACAATGTTAGAACTGTCAAGATCTATTTCCCTGGCTCTTGTCCTGTTAGCATGATAATTCATATACATGACAGACCAGCTTTCATGGCTGTAGCATGAAGCTGTATTTCTAAAAAATGTATTTCTGGCAAAAAAAAAGTGGTAGCCCTAGAAGTTGCTGTATAAAACTCACAGGAAAAGCCATATCTAGGAAAGGAAAATAATGAATGTAAAGAAGGAATAACAGCACATCGCTCTCTTGCTAAGTTATTCCGTATCCTTCAAGTCAGAGTCAAATCCCACCCTTTTTATGGCCATTTTTGGGCAAGTGCATGCAGTGTTTTTTGTAGACAGTTTACAGGCATGTGTTTTATCCCAGTTCTCGACCCCTCTGAAGTACTATTTATAGAAGAAAAGCAAGGGTTTGAAACACCCAAAAAATAGCTTTTGCGGTGTATTTCAATTTCAGTGGACCCACTAACATTCTTTCCTTCAACTTCCTAGGAAAATCTCTGTTAAGAGATACAGTTGAAGCAGTGTTCAGATGCAAGAGGCCACTTGTGTAGATTTGTAAATTCAAGCTCTATATCAATCCCCTTTACTGTTTATTGAAGTAATCATTTCAGAAATAGTCTACCTTTACTGTTCTTTATTTTAGTCAAGCAAATCAGTCTCTTTCTAATCATACAATTTTTTTCCTCTTAAAACAATATCAAGAGGTAGAGGCAGAACTAGGAGGAGGAGGAGACAGAATCCTTCAGAAAATACCCTTGAATTGCTAGATTCCTCCTTGTTAGCATCCATTGATGTGCATCACTTATCAGTCTGTCATTCATTACTTTGTTCTATTCCTCTGATGGTGTTTAAACTACCTCATTACAGTTTGTGGCAGTTCCCTTCCTTAGCTTCCTTTGACCATCTGAAAAGCAAGACACCTTCGTTTCTTCCTTCCTTCCATTTTTTATCAGCTCCAGAGGACTATTCAGACAGTCCAAATGAAAGATACCACAAAAAACATGATATTCAACTGCACTTCAAGGAAAAAAATCTCCTAGAAAAATCCTTCAGTAGTCTAATACTGCTTTGTTAGGACTATTTTTGGCATGACTGGTAATGTTTATATTTCTTACTATTGGGTCAGTAATATTGCATTATCCATTAGAGAACCACTTTAGCTTATGCTTAAACTATTACCAAATAAAATGCCTCTGAAGAGGACTTCAAGCAGTAACCACATTTACTTTATTTGCTCCAGCCTTCTGTATATAATTTTATTTGCTTCAAAAGCAGAATCACAGTTATCATTCAAAATCAATGACTTACACAGTAACATATTTTTAAAAAATCCAATGTACCTAAGCTTTACCACATATCACTGATTTTCTTATTCACTACTTCCTTTAAACAGCTTTAATGTCACCTAAAGACCTTTCCATCTGTCAGTGTCAGGTGTCTCTTAACCATGCCATTTTAAGATCACTTTTATACCTCAATCAGAGCTACAAGCTGTCATTGCATCCTGGGACTGACAAAAAGCACTGTTATTGAACCCTAGAATTTCAGTATCCCACTGCAACTTTGTCAGGAGCCAGCAGCCCTGGCATCCCATAGCTGCTTATGCTACCACAACAATCCAATAAATATTTTTACTTATTCTCACATCCTATCAGAGAAAAACCAGAAAACTACGTAGTGGTAAACTATGTAGCTCATTTATCACATTAATGATATTTTAGAGACTGGTTAATTTTTCCCAACTTATTTACATGCATCTGCCTAAGAATTGGGCTGTTGCAGATGCCAGAGAAGGGAAGCACCAGAGCTCTTGGGCACCTTCCAGACTGGTGCTCGCAGTACAAGGAGCTCCAAACTGCTGGCCAAGGGTTGAAGTTGGCCTGACTGGTGGTTTCTGCACTGCCAGCTGCTGGAAAGTCACAATGAAAAGCCAGGTTCTCAGCTACTTGCTGATTAGATTTTGTAACAGAATTGGGGAATCCTGTTCCAGTGGGAACTCCACATACTAGGCTGTCTCCAGACCTGTCAAGACACAAGGCATTTCTGAGAACTCATGTGAAATAAAGTGATATTTCTCTGCCCACTCAGCTTCATTTGAACTGATGTTAAGATATGTTGGAAAAGCATTTAAAAGCAAAAATCACACATGACATTAGAAAGCCCGGTTTCATTAATTTTTCTCACTTTTGTACATGAGGTCTCTGCTTACACCACTGTTCTGTGAACTCTCTGGTGACACAGAGTTCACTCAAAAACTGGGGAGCTTTCAGTCTTTTGTAAAAGCAGAGGAAATTGATGTTCCACTTGAGAGTAGAGGTTGGAAAGAAATGGCTTGTGCTTGGTTTAGAGTATGCTTTCTGATGTATTTGTTAAACTTCATTTAAGTGTTTTATTTATTTTTCCATTAATTCTGCTTTCTTTGCACAGCCTATCAGAAGGTCCAATGGAGAAGAGACTAAGCTAATAATTAACATAAAAATATGCTTTTGTGGAAACAAAGGTTCACTGAACACATAAAGAAAGAAGCATTTTTAGAAATGACCAGTGCAGCATCTGCTCCCATTGTTTCAATTCACATGAACGGACTGACAGTCAGTGGCTGCATCCTCTGCGTCATACCTTTAGCATATGAGCTTGAAATTAAGGATAAAAACCTGAGTTTTTGTTTATTCCCAATACTTGTTCAATAAATAAACCCAGACATGCTGCAGTTGTTTTCTAACACTAAAAATCTACCTTTCTTCTCTAACTCCAGAGGAAATTACTGACCATTCTTAATGAGCCTTCTGAAAACAGGGGCATCATACAAACTTCTATAAAACAGCAAGTCCTCTGGAAAATATTAGCATCTGTTACACTGATGCAGAACACAAACTCAGTTTACTGTGAAATTGTGCTGTTTGTAAGCTATTTTCACTGGCTGCCTCTACCATTCCCTGGCTAGGGGAAAGGCACGGGAGAGCTATTCAAAAGAAGTTTTACTCCCTGCTCTTGGGAAACATGCAAGCTGCAGCTATCAGCCCAACTTACTTGAACAGGAAACAAATAGGAGATGCCCCCTCTTGAATCTCATCCCTGGCTGGTCTGTGCACTTGCATGGTGCTCTGAGGAGCACTGGGACTCTGCACATGACAAGCCCAATATGCTGGAGCTTGAACACTGACCTCAGGCTCTGAGGCTTCACATGCAGAGGTCAGACAGCCTAAAAGTTCTTTGAAAGGTTCAACAGTAGAAATACTGCCATGGTAGAGGATACTCTCATAATAGCAAAGAGAAAACACTGAATTACAGATATCAGTGCTCCTACTCATCTAACTCACTTCAGTTTTCATTACTTTCTTTAGTACATGTGTCTAAAGATGTGTAAAAACAAATCCCTATCTAAATAATTTCTCAAGAGCTTGGCATAAGTGTCTCCATTCATCAGTTTGTGCCTTCAGTTTGCTGCAAGTTTGGCAAACATTGCCAAAGTTACTGTGGTTAAGACATGCCCATCTCCTCCTCCAAATGTCACATCTTATTGCCCAACCTCTGCAAATGAAGAGCAATTTCTCTGGGTGACATGGCTACATTTGCACAACATCAACTTTTTGTTGCAAGAACAGAAGGATTTAATCTTACTTTTTTCACTGATTTTTAACACAGATTTGTACAGTTAAATCATGCTGATAGAACAAGAACTTTGCATATGCACGCGTGGACTCAAATGCAGATTCGGAAGAACTGAGGACTTGGAAAGGAAACTGCATCACCTTTACACTGCTTTTAATATTGGTCTTGCCTGGTTTTATCTCAGGCTTTCAGTTCTTCTCACAGGCTAACATATCCTCCCCTAATGCTGCAGTACCACAAAAGTAATTTCATTAACAGAAAAAGCATCAGCATCATATGAATGAGTAAAGATTAGTCACGTTAATAAAAGTGGTGAAAGGAGAGCATTCCACCCTTTCATTAGACTAGAAATTTATTAAATTATCCTACTAACTGAATTTAATATGTTCTTATAATCCTTCCTTAATTCTCATTGCATATTCAATTCTCCCAATACATTTATAAGTCTCTTGGAGGAAATCCAACTGCTTCATTCAGTTCTGATTTATTTTACTTTTGCAGCTCCATCACACGAACAACAAATTTCTTTAGGGCAAGTATTTTCAGCTAAATGATAGGAACGTTCTTGTTGTAAACTTGGCTTCCCAAATGAAAATAGTTCCTGTCTATTAAAAACACTTATAATTAACTCAGATATCAGTTTTATTTATATGAGGTATATTCTGAACTAGCTGGTACCTAAATATCAAAGCTGAGCTTTAACTCACTTCACATTCATATTTTTAAAATCATAAATCTAAACTTCAAACATTTGACAACTCCAGGCCAAAGGCCTCTGCTCAGCAGATAAATAAAAAGCACTGTAAGGAAACTATTCTCACTCATCTCCCAGTGAGCAGCTGCCTCAGCTTAGGGGACTCTGTTATCCATTCTAAGAGCAGGAAAATATTATTTTCAAAATGTATGCACAGACAAAATTTTGCAAACAACAAAATGACAAAACAAAATTAAATAAAACTTCAACCTGTGCCAGCATCTGGGTTAGTTTAGATAACTAGTAATTCAACTGTAACTATGTTTGTAATATTACCTGAAAAGGTTTTTTAGTAATTCCATCAGAAGAGTATATTCATAACACTGGTTTAAAGGGGATCCTGGAGCCCAACCAGATTTACAGTAAAGAGCAAACAAACATGAACCCTCTGGGAAGTTTTTCAAAGTAAAGTGTGTTTATAGTACTGATGCAGATAAGCATCATTCTCAAAAGCCAGGTCTTTTACAGTCAATGCATCTTTTCCTTTCTGCAGCTGAATCCAAATGTTTTATGCTTTCAAGTTAAATTTTCATTCTTCTGTTTTGGTAGGTTGGCACCCTATAATTATGTTTTAATCAAATAATTACACATGGTAACGTACAGAGTAATGTGTGAGTAATGTATTGGATGTAGTGAATTACTGTCTGACAATACCTAGAGCAACATTTACATGGCCTGAGTGAAGGAGAGAAATCAGCAACTAGGATTAAAATCAGAACTAGTATCAGAAACAGACTGAACAAAAATCAGAAAGACCAAAATAAAATTATGAACAAAATCCCATGAGATTTACCAGCAGTCCTATTAGTAAAATCTTGTAGTATTCCTCACAAAGGAAAATACAGCAAAACAAGAGATGCACAGATGCACCTTTGCAGGTTTTCCCTTCATGGTGTTTTGCACGTCTATGTTCAAACTGATATGGGTCATTCTTGACTGATGTCAAAACAAACATACAAAAAACACCCCAAATTCACAAAACCCAACAAACACCAACATACCAAAGCATATGCTTCCACCCAAAGCACACACATGGAGAACCTATTATAAGCACAGCGTTGAATTTCATTGTGCTGAGGTGATTGTCTCTCTGCTCTACCTAAGAGCTCATCTGATTTTAGAGTGCTAATGTCATAATAAAAATAACATGAATAATGAAATAAAGAACATTATTTTTTTAAACATTTAGTACACCTGGATAATGTGTCCACTTACATTATGCATGGCACAGTCCTATACCAGCCTATTTATAGCCATATTCAAATATGAGAATTAGACCCTAAGATGCTTGGTATCAAACAAAACCTTAGGTAACAACATCCTAAATTAGGTATATGAAGACAGCTAAAAAATTATGTCCTACTGATTTTACAGTTAGTAGGGCTAACCACCAGCTTAGTCATGATGCCTGCTCATACTTACTCTTTCATATAATATGAGCTTATAATAACATGAGGTTAATAAAACTTTAAAAAGGTAGGAAATAACAGGACAGGAGGGTTTTGGTTGGATGGTTTTTTTTTGCTATTAGCTTTTACACTAAGGCTGATAATGTATTTCAGTTTACAGCCATGCTGGTCTGTGGGAATGTACACAGTTTCTTCAGGTGTCAGCTGGCAGATGGTAACTTGGGAAACCGTGTAAGAGTCATGTTCTGCCACATATCCATGCAAATGCCTGAATAATCAAAGCAAACACTAGGGTAACTATACTACAAATATTCAGAAATGCTACCCTCCCCTCCCCCCCCAAAATAAGGACAATACATAACAAACAAAGAGAAATTTAAAACCCTCACACATTTTACATCTCTGTAATTAGTGCAAAAATCATCAATTTGTTTATGTATTATCTTGTATTTAGGCATCTGCAGCTCTCTAATGAAGATATGAGTGCAGGCAGATATTTATCCTGTGAAGCCTGAGAGCTGCCATCCATTCTGACACATTAGTTCTTCCACTCCTCATATCTGAAAACATCTATTAGTTTGGAGTGCTGCAAGGGAAAATCAAATCTCTCCTTTTACTGGTCAGATAGCAGATAAAACTACAAGCACTGAATAAAATGCAGGTTACATCTAGATGCAGAAAAGCAGCAAAGATACACATTTCTCTGCTTTGCAGAACCACAAAATATGCAGCAGAGAACTTGGTCTGACATCACTCAGAGCATCTGATCGTTTGGTGAGTTAATATTAAACTTCATGCTTCCTGGTACCCTGCCATGAGTATCCAAAGAAACACCTCTCCAGCTTTCTAGATTTCTCCAACAACCAAAATTTCCACCCTCATCTTCTCTGTTCCCTTACATCCATACAGACTAAGCCCTCCATGTAGCACCAGTTTCTAGACACAGTCTCTCCTTGGCTTCTTGGTCTTTGTCTTACTCAAGGGCAGGAGAGTGTAGATGGGTCAGTGCAGGTAGCTCAGTTTCCAAGACCATACTCACCTCCTCTGTTCTCTTTGAAAGATGTACCAAATTGTGTTGCTGTAACTAATCCATAAATTCATCTTTAGTCTTTTTTTTCCCCTGCAAAAGCATGGACAATGACAATATTCATAAGGAAATACTTTACTTATTTATATCACTGGTATACCCTGAGCTATCTGAGGAGCTTTTACTTGAAACCATGAAATGCACAGAAGTGCAGGAAATCAACTTATTTGAAAAAATAACACCCTCAAGTAGAAAACCCTGAGTTGGTATCTGAAAAATACCAGCTCTTATTAAAAATAACGTTTTAGAAAAATAGAAAAGCCTTTGTCATTTGGGGAAGACACCAAGTTCTATAAGGACCTACTCTTACTTTCAAAGGTTTTTATGAGATTTAAAGAGATCAAGTGCATATGTTCTGCCCATGTTACTCAAAGCTCAACAAAGAATAATGTACATGTTTTATGATATGCAGTGTTAATGAAACTTCAAAAAAAAATGAACTAAAATTGAAAATCAACCACCTTCAATTACCTTTCACCATAAACAATGCTCAAATAGGGAAATATATATATATTTTATTATATCTATCTATCTGTCTATAGAGAGAGATATATATGACTATATCTACCTAGATAGATAGATATATGACTAAATATATTATGTATACAGGGATGAAAGTACTGAGGTTTGCTCACTCTTCCTAACAATTCAAAGGCATCTTTGCTCTGTGGGAAAAGAAAACCGGTATCTGATGTCTGCTTAGCAGATCATACCTTCTTTTCACTGGATCTCAGAGGTAGTGAATGGAAATACATAACAGGAATAGAAGTCTTCACACACTAAAATTAATAACTCATGCCTTGACTAAATCCCATTCCCAAGAACCAGAGGGAACCAAACAGTACAGCGATGGTTTTACTTCTATACCTCTTCTCATACACTTCAAAACACCTTAGGACATCACAGTAACTCTATCAAAAAAGGTAGAAATTCAGTCCTCCTCCATTCCCCTGCTTACTTGGGAACTAAATTTTGCTATCAGTCAAGTGCCTAAAAAATTGCTTGTTTTGCTTTCAATCCAATTCCACACAAGAGTCAGCTGCCATTACTTATAGACTGAAGTTCAGGGAAAGAATAGAGACACGTAAATGAAACAGTGGCCCAGATCATTGGATCCACAGACTCTTCAGTTTCAGAGTATAATTCAGATCTTATCTAATCAGTTAGTATACCTAAACCCCAAATTAAAAAGTCATGGTATAGAAGCCTAAAAACATTTTTGAAGACTGAATTAATCTTTCCAAGAACAGAAACTTGCATTTCAGTCCTCAGGTTTATTGATCTACTATGTTGAATATCAACTGTCAGCATATACTGGACTAGGAAACAAAAAAAATTCACAAAAGATTTAACATCTTGCTTCTTTACCTTTAGGACAGTAATTGTGTTTTTTTAAAAGGACCCTCAAGGTATAGTCTCCCCCTCTATCTTATTCAGTGGATTTTGGCAGTTTCTTATGGCATTGTACAGCACAGCTTCAAATTTAAGTTTTCAGCCATGGCAGCTGAAGTTAGGATCCCATTCTCTGACATGCACATCCTACAAAAAATTCACAGGTCGTGCGTAAGTCCTTGCCTTGTTTGGGGCCTGTAATAATGTGCTACACATCCCCACATGCAACAGTTTAAATGCCACGTTTGTTATAAACTGTGTGTTCTGACTAGGTCTCACTAAATGTTTATCATAATTTTTTAAAAAAAATAAAAGAGCAGAAATGTACACTAACTCAAGAACAGACATTGAAACATGGCTAGTCATTTCAGTGAGGTAAGTTTTACACACCATGCAGTGAAGCAAATGACTTGGGTTTATTTCTTTTTTTTTAATTATACAGCTACTCTAGCATGTATTCTAGACACTATTCTTCAGGAACTAAGAAGATAATTCTGGGTGATAAAATATTGAAATTTGGCTGGGATTTTTTAGGGATAAAGTTTAGTTGTAAAGTTACAGTGTGAACACCTATCCCTGGGAGATTAGACAATCTAGATTATTGACTAAATACATAAGGTTTGGAGCCATTTTGAAAACAATGTGCAGTAGTTCATATTGAATGTTTTTTTATCTGCAGTGTATTAGTGGCAGACATTCTTGTGTCAGCTTGTTTTTACAGGAAATACTTCACAAGAACATCATGCTGTGCTTTTACTCCTCTAACTCTACCCATCCTTCACTGTTCTTTGCAATCACAACAATAAAGTATCTACCCTGAGTAAGTTGTAAGACTTAGACTGTGAAGGCTAGAATACTATGAACAGATATCAAAGCTGGAAAAACTGATGGCCACTGGGGAATATACACAAGCACACTGATATACAAACAGACAAATATACATCGATTATGTGGCCCTGAGCAGGCATTCAAATATATCTGTTTTGTTCTAGATCAAGACCATATATTCTTAGCCACTCTCATTTTCCTGTCCAAATATCAGTCCTTTACTCTTTCTAAAGAGACAAACAAAGTAGCAGGAGAAACTGAGTGATAAATTTCTCTTCACCTCCTACTCATGTTACTCTCTTCGTTCCTTCCACTCCTAGAAGAAGGTTGTGCAACCATCAGTTTCCGGTAAACCTTTAAAAGCAGGTGTGTCAGATTAATGGAGCACTATCAATACCTGAGCTGCCTGAACAGCTACATCTTGAGTTAAAGCAAGAGACTTGAGATGACAAGTCAACTGCTGAATTTTAAAAGAAAGATTTTACAGAGATGATGAGCTGGAAAATATTAATGACTTTGAGTAATTTTTATTTGTTGCTTCAATCTATTATTGATTCATTTAAACTGAAAGGGCAAAATGGACAAACTGATCAAATAAATAAATCAGGGAAAAAGAACAGTTCTCTCTTGGCACCTTGCACACTGAAAAATCAAAGAATCAGCTTTCCTTTTTTTGTTTTCAATTGCTCTGTTCCAATAAGTGTCCTTTCCTATATTCCTGTCATGAAGGGGAAATCCTGATCATTCTTAAGGTCATGCAGCCCACCTTCATTCTGCTCATGTCCTCTGAGACTAACAAAACTTGTACCTGAAATCACGCTCAGTAAACAACTGTTGGCATTTTAGAAACTGAGGCACCCCCCTATAGATTTGGTATCATGCACCCAAATCCCTTGCCCACAGACTTCATTAGAAAGCAACCACACCACACAGCACAGTGTGCTGCTGGATTCTGGACTGAGAAAAGAGCCTGAGCCAGTGAGTAGTTCCCAAAGAGTGAGCAGTTCCCCAAAACTACAGTAAACAAGCCAAAGTCTAAGCTAAATCTGAAACTCCAATTTAAAGAGCTGTGGTGATGTTGCATTCAACACATTAACAGTTCAGTTTCTGTCAGCAGCTTAGGGCAAAGTGTAACAATGAGTAAAGTAAGGTAAACTCCATTAGGAACAACAAAAAGCACAGCCTACTTTGAAGTTAAAACAAAAACTGACCGAGTCACTGCATCTGTATGTTCCTCTGGACTGACCAATACCTGTCATCGATTACAACAAAGGGATCTTTTGCCCCTGCAACATCCCAAGACCACAACACTTCTAAAACTGGACTAATAGCTCAGCACCCTGACCTAGCTCAAGGGAAAGGTTTCACATATGCCATGCAGACTGAGATGAGCTCTGGAGTTCTGATGGAGAACCACGCTTTTAGGACACTCCACTGACTTAATACATGAAATATCACACTAGCACTGTGAGGACATATTGCTAACATAGATAGGAGGCTGGGTCAGCTGCAGATTGTGTATGTTTAGGTCAATCATTCATAGCACAGTGTGCAAAGCTTCATGTCGATATTTATAGGTTACCGGGACAACTGTATTGTGTGCCTGGGAAAGCCAATCATCCCTAGCATGTTGTATGCCAAGGCATGTCGAAATCTGTCATTTCAGTAGTCCCAGCAAAGTATATCCACACGCTGACAGGACCTGTGTCTTGCTGCTTCTTCCATCTGTCAATTATATCACCTTCAAAAATATTAAAATGTGGAGTGCTTCAGAGATAATGTAAACAAATGTTCAGATAACACATTTCCTATTAGCCATATATCATCAAAATGTAAAAATTAACCTCGAATAATCACATTTGTAAGAAGCAAAATTAGCATTCTCCTGAATGTAAAGTAAAATTTCTTGCTTTTTTCTATCTGTTTCCAGAACAGTCCAAAGGCTTCTTCACCTACATCAAAACCAGTTTTTTATAGAGAGCTAAGGAGAGTTACAGACTTTCTTGTTTGCTTATTTTATTAAGTGGCCCCTCAATAATCTACTAGCAGTAATTAACTTTCAATAGAGTCATCAAATCAAGTTCCCTTTCACAAGGCTTAGAAAGAAAAAACAATGCAGGCATCACAATATATCAATCCAGCTTTACCCAAATTTGTTTCGAAGCGAAAAGAAAGTTGAAAGTTTAAAAGAAGAATCCATATAATTAAATTCCAAGCTTCCATGAAAATAGACCTTAATTTCACACCTTCTCTGGCATCTTCAAATCCACAATTTAAAACCTTAAAATCTACCCGAAGAGACTTTCATTAAGAAAGTTACACCACTAACAGACAAATAGTGTCTTCTTAACAAGCAGTAATGCTAAGAAAAGCAGTAAAATACTGAATAATCACTAGACATTAATGAACTTCAGAAGGACCAGTGACTATTTGGAGATATATACTACTTTTGAAGATATAAAGTAGTAGTCTGCACCATAAACCTGATGATGTCTTAAATTAATGAGGAACCATATCTATAAGAGAAGGTATTGCCATGTATTCTTCATAGAAGAGGTCAATGTTCTACAGGAAAACATTAGCAGACCTGACCAAAATTTTTGTTTTCTACTAACACTGAAAGTTTGCACTGTATCTATTATGATCACAGAGCAGTCAAAACTTCTTCTGTGCCTAAAAAAATCATTTTAAGTACCCTTTCATGCTTACAAGGCACAGCTCTCCAAAGCCAAAACCTTCACTGCAAAATGTTATTTCAGTGGGTGCTCCCTAAGTCGATCATCAACCATTATGCTGTTGAATAAAAATCACTGAAGTAATTTCAGTCATATAAAAATGGGCTTGCATATTGAGAAAAAACCCTAAATGCATTTTCTCCAAGTATCTTCTCCAGTAATCGATCAATTAAATCTGTGAGACAGGATAGGTTTGCTTGTTTGTATAAATGAAATACTATGTATTGCATTCAAATTTAAGGAAAATACCACACAGTTTTGTTTACCATTTTTTAATTGCATTACCATTTATTTAAATCACCTTAAAGAAAGTGAGTTCAGGCATAACAAAATTAACTTTTTTGTTTTACATAAATAATTTATTTCAAGAAATTTTTCCTGTTTTTTTACAGTATTGACATGTTGCTAAATAACAACTCAGAAGAAATAACAACCTGACAGAAGAAGGAAATCTTTTAACAGGCAAATCTGATTTACAAGTAGGAAACAATTTTTCCTTCACTCATCATCAGAATTACCTAAACTGCAAATCTGTTTCTATGTGAAATGCTACTGAGAAACAAACAACAAAATGAATATTCATTCAAAACTATAAATTAATCTGTTTCATATCCCCATTCCTTCTCTTTGCTTTATACAACTGTAAAGGGATATCAAGCATCCCCAGAGTATGGTTCATGAAAATGGATTCAATCTTCCTGTATATCAATTCCTAGAGAAGATATAATTTTTAAAAAACAGTACACATAGTACTCTTCCCTGCAGGAGAATTTTGGAATATAATTTTTTTCATTGTATAAGGCAAGAACAGTATAGAAACCCCACTTGAGTGTCACAAATAGGTAATAGTTTAAAATTTTAAGAACTGCTTATCTATGAAAGGCTGTTTTTCAAAATCACCTGTTCAACAAACTCAGTCAGCTGAGGACAATACAAGCTGTTTGTACAGAGGTCTACCAACACAAGATAAGAAAATAGTATGTTTTTCTGCAAATTGTATTCCTTTCTAAAATGAAAGGGTAGAACACCTGGCTGTAATCTTAATCCTTGAGAGAGATAAATGAGATAATAGCTGAGTTCTGCAAGATATAAAAAATAGGACAGTGACTTTTGTGATTTCTGACAAATCCACAGTAGAGAGTGAGCTCAATACAAAGCAAGAGTTGATTAAAACTCCGTAATACCCTTGATTTGTTCAATAGCATTTCTTATTATTAGACACACCTTTGACTTTTATTGTTTTTATTTTTCCAAGCAGAAATGGTTTTGCAAGTTGAGTTGAACCAAGTGCTGTGGCTGTGGAGTTGATGTTCTAACATGAAGCACTAATAAAAACAGCACCACTGCAGGTACTGAGCTGCTTCCTCTCTGTTGACATGACACTACTCCCTTCAGACTTGAACTAGCCCTCCACAGCCCTGCTCTGCCAAGCCTAAAAGCATGACTGGACCACAGACAGTGATCTCCAGCACAGTGTTGCATCATGCAACTTTGAAAAGTAAAAGAATTAAAAAAAAAAACAAAAACAAAAAACCAAAACAAACAGCCCCCCCCACAAAAAAAAGCAAGTAAAAAAAAAGTGAGGTTTTTTTTTATCTCAAAAGCCAAAAATATTAGGAAGACCAGTTTTAAAATACTTCAGAGGTAAAATGGAAAGGAAAACTGTTTATGGTTGGAAATCAGCAAAGAGAAAGGCTAAAAAAGAAAGTCACAACTCCTTTCTGTGGTTATCTACTGAACAAAGTTAGGCTTTGGCTGAAGTCAGCCACTTTAGCTAGTGGCTGAATGGCTTGGAATAAATGCAACCATTTTCTCCCCTTTTGTTTATGATGATCTGTGGATGACCAGAGGAGCTGAAGCATTCCTTACAGCAGCAGTCATTGGATGCAACTCTCCCACATCCAGAGACTTTGCAGAGTAAACTGCAAAAATGTACTATTTTTGCTTCATCTTTAAAGATAAAAGAGATACTAATTTAGGTCAATAACCCACTTATGCCCGGACAAAGTCCTAATACTCAAAGTCTACCAAATGCATACTTTTATGCTAATGGTGTGATAGAACTGTTATAACATTTATCCATTTCCTTTTAACTTCAACTTTTTAATATTTGAGCATTTACAAACTTCTTAAACCAAGTGTTACCTGGCTACATTTAATTTCTAGCAGCTCTCCAAACTATTTGCAGCCACAAACCATTTCAGGATCAACTCATCTGGCAAGCAGAGACTGATATGTTTGAAATCTTCCCCAAATGCGATGATGAAACAAGTGCACACACAGTGGCTGCACACAAGGTGCAACAACCTGGAGCATCCTTAGCACAGGATGTGTAATGACAAGGCTTTAATGAACAAGAGAAGTATTTGACACTCCAGAGGTTCCTTTTCCATACTTCGATAATATACTGCTGACAACTGACAATACACACACAACCCCAACTACAGGATGGGACAGACACTGCCTCTTCCTCCCCCAGGAGGTTTTCACTTAACATGTTGTCAATCACCAAGATCCAAAAAACTTGAAGTTGGTAACTGGGAAGTTTGATTCTACACTATGGAATAAAGCCGGGCACACAAATAAGAACAGTCCAGCTACTCTGCCAGCTGCTGCTCCCAGCCTGAGCCACAGAGGCTGTGGTAGCCCTCAGCAACAGGATGGATGCTCACAGTTTCAAGAGCTATGAGGAACAAACCACAGCCTCACCTGGCTCAGCCACACCCTGGGCTGCTCTCTTTCTGAGGGCTTTCCGCACACCCAGACCACATAACACTAATATCAGGTATTTTAAAATGGAGGAACAAACTTTACTTCTAAATGAGTAAGGTAAGAAAACTCTAAGTTTTAAACCTAGAGTTTTATTCTTTGTCTGGGTTATGGGAAAAAAAAAAAGTACACTGCTGATTATTTGGGGGTAGTGTTTTGAACATCACTGATCAAGGCTGGCCAATCCCACCTTTCCTTTCCCTCTTGTGTAAGAATTGCGCACTGTATGCACATGAAAATATTTAGGAGGGATGCTTTTGACATCTGACAGAGGACACATCAGTGCGTGCTGGACACTTGTTCCTTGGCAACAGGCTTTTTCTCTTAGCAACAAAAAGAGAAGAGCAAAGCTTTTTTAGAGAGAAAAGCGTACAGACCTGAAAAGTGAAAACAGCATTGCCTGGTGTCAGTAGATCCTTTAGTCCAGATGACAAAAAAAAATAGATCTTAAACAGCAAACACAAGTTTTATAGTACAGCTCTAAGAAAGATGGCTGCTTCAGATCTCTATGGCACTGGCAATGTAGGGACCCCTAACTGAGTTGGTTTGTGGACATCAACATAAAAAGCATGTTAAAAAAACCCTTCCAACTAACCATTTAATTAGTGTATTTTATCTGCAGCTCTAATGAGCCTTTGATTTCAGGAATGGTTGCATGTGTCATAAATACTTATTCTGGGTATTTGAAATGTCCACAGGGAAAAAAAAAGGACGTTGTTATTCTTCCTATTTCTCTGATCCCAAAAGTTCTAGTACTGCATCTGTGCATCTGCATGACAGCTCTGAAAACCATAATTTCCTGGGTCCAAGCAAAACAATTCAAACATACAGTCTGCTAATTTTGCTTTCTTAACAAAACGTTATTTATAAAGAAAAATGAAACCATTTTCTCCGTAGTTTTCCCCCAACACCCCCAGTCATCCCTCCCTACATTACATGCTGCTTCATCTTGTAACGTTCTCTAGTCAGGAATAATCTTGCTGCACTTTGGGTGCCAGTTTTTTCTGCTCTGGATTCCTGTGATGTTCGTGCCAGCAGAGCAGCACTACCTCTCACTATTTCATATGTATGATCCTAAACCATTAAGTGACTCAGGCACTAAGGTGCTTCCTCTCTCCTGGGCCACCTTGGTTTTGGTTTGAGCTTCATTTGTTGATTTTAATTTGTGTACTAATTAAATGTGCTCCTGCAGTGTTATGGACTACTGCAGCTTTATTTAGGTGGGATCACAGTGTGCTCCCTGAGCACTGGGGACCTCAGGATCTGGCAAAGGGCTCATTTATTCAGTTGTCCTTCAGCCTTGTCCTAAAGATCATTAGAGCAACCTGCTAAAATCCTGAAATGCTGTGCAGCCTTTCAAAGGAACAGAAGAGGGTGAGGAGGATCAAGCATGCAGAGATAGGATAAGGGGGAATAGCTTTAATTTGAGAGAGGGTAGGTTTAATTTATATATAGGGAAGAAATTCTTTACTGTGAGGGGACTGAGGCACTGGCACAGGCTGCCCAGAGAAGTTGTGGATGCCCCATCCCAGGAAGTGTCCAAGACCAGTTTGGATGGGACTCTGAGCAACCTGATCTAGTAGCAAGTGCCCCTGTCCATTGGAACAAGGTGATGTTTGAAGTCCCTTCCAACCCAAACCATTTTATGATTCTAAGGGAAGTCAAACCTTTTTAATCCTGGGCTCTTCTAAACTAGTGCCTAGACAGTCAGGCTGCCTCTGTATTTCTCTCCTAAGACATTTTTAACTTCATTGCTAAATTTCATTCAGACTGATGAAATAACTCTTACCAGTGGTAAACCATTATATTACAACAGTATTTTGCTAAGTAGGTACCTGAGCAGTGGGAAGTGATTTCACACACTACAGCATAGGCTCAATTTTTCCATAGTACCAGAAATTTTTTTTGAAAGTCAGAGAATTTTCTGGCTGAACTATTTTCCTTTCTCAGACAACAGAAAAATCTACCCACAAGTCAAAAGTGAATGGGAAATTAAGATAGGCCGCACTTGAAATGAGGTTTTTCAAGAATTTCTGCTGCCCAGACAGATCACAAATACTTTGCAGAAGTAGGAAAACCAAAATACAATTAGATTGTGAGTGCCAGCGGATTATCTAGAAAAACACAGAGATATAAGCACTCTTGAAAATCAGAGGCAAACAGCATCTAGGAGGAAAAAAAAAAAACACTATAAATCTCTTCAAAACTCTTCTTCGCAATTGGGATGAAGTAGCTGGCCTTTTTTAATTCTGCTCAATGAATAATGGCTTGCACAAATTCTGAGGGAGTAAATGGAACTACACACAAAAAATTACCTGTCGCTCCATTACTCATGCCTTGGAATAGATACAAAAATCTGGACTCACAGCTCAGAATTTTTAGCAAGACTCTGACTGTTTTTACAAGTTTACTTTCCTAGTTATTCTGTGAGTGTAATCTGTACAGCTAGATCCCTTTGTCAGACAAAATTGGCAGAAATACTTGAAAGCATGTTGTGCTTCATCCTACTGGAATCCCATTTTAGAATTACCACAGTTATTTATATTATACAGACTTGTATTTTCTCTTTTATCTCCCACCTGCACGGCAAGTAAGGGGAGCACCTGCATACTAAACGAGAGTCAGAGGACAAGGATGAGCACTTCCCTCTCCAGTGAAGCCAACAGCAGATGACAACTGTCAGGAGAAAACAAGAAAAGGAAGAGAGACTTGCCTTCAAGAACTGCAGATTTCTGCAATGGATAACTTAGTTTTAAAAAGACTTTTCTTATTTGTAAGTTCCAGGAGGCACAGATTTAGAACTGCTGCATTTTGTAGATGGCAGGAAAAATGTCAATCTAAGCAACACCACACCTGAAAGAGTACCAAGATATTCTGACCTGAAAGGTGTAAGTGCTTACACCTAGGCAGGCATCTTTCTTACGGGTATTTCACTTAGGTATGTCACCAATCCCCTTTAGTACCTTAATATTAGCTCAGGATCGGATATTAAAACAGGGGTTATGGACCATCGGCATTGGGCTACAAGTCACGTTAACCTTTGTCTTACACTTTAAGGGTTTTTATCTTTCCTCATGCAAGATCAAGTTAAAAGGACAGAAAAAGCAATTCAGAAGTAAGATATACAAGTAGAAATATGAACAAATACAAATTTGCATCTTAATAACCTTGTGAAACTGAGCTCAGCGTAACTATTTGCATTACTTGTTCTGTACACCTCCTTGCTTAATGTCCCTTACCCACTTGTTTAAAATGTATTACCAGATACAGAAAGATAATTGGGGAAATATTTTCTGACAACTTAGGTATAACAATTCTTAGGAGATGTTTCACAAGTTTTTATGTGTCAGTAACATATCTAGGCCAAAAGATCAACGAGATGAGGGTTTTCTGTCTGATATGATGACAAAAGAAAAAACACCCCATGCAAAAAAACCACCAACCAACACCACAAGAAAAACCAACAACCCTCCCCTCAACTTCCTGTGATTAGAGGATTAGATGCATAGATAATGACACAGTCACCTTCATAGAGAAAATATACAGAAAACATTTATTATCTCTACAAACACATTTGCATAAGGGCCATCCTTGCCAGAGTCTATCAAAAACAAAGAGAAAAAAATTCGAATTTAAAAGGACAACAGAAATTCAAAAGCAAAGGACAACCTGCTTGAGAAGGGAGCAGAAGCAAATTATAGAAAGACAGCTTGAACTAAACTATAGCCTGCATATAAATGTGTAAACTGTTATTCAGAGTGGGAAGATAAATTGTGGGAAGATAAAGAATTCACTGTCTTCAATTTCCCCACTTTTTTCTTAAGGAATTAAAGTTTTCAAATAAAACCTGGTTTACATACTTGTTTCCACCCACAAGAAAAAGGTGTTTTTTACCAAGTTATATCACACCTTTTTCACACTGAAAGAGAATGCGGCTCAGTACAAGAACTAGAAGTTTATTATCAAATAAATTTAAAAGCTATCCCCAGCCTTCAAAAATTTAAAAAATACTCTCTTTACGTTACTGAAGCACTACAAAGAGACCCATAAAGCAGATCTTATCTCTTTTCATTCTGCTGCTTCTCATCAAATCTGTTTGCTTTATCAGATCAGCAAGCCACAGGACATTTTCTATCTTATCTCTCATGATAAAGATTACAGACATGGCATGAATTAATGTCAGCCTCAAAGTTGCCCAACTTCTACCTAAGTAAAAGTTCTATAAGTGAGCTCTATTTTTCCTTTTATTCATTAAATTTCTGGCACTAAGTAAAAGCATTAAACTACATTTTATTTAGAAACGTGTAGTTATATATCTTCACACAGAGGATCATTTCTAAAAAAGGTCTTGCTCAATAAGAAAATTCCAATCATTAGAAAATACCCTAAGTAATCATCCATTTAATGTAGAAATCCATAATCAATTATTTCAAAGTGACATTTTGAAGGCTTCAGTCACAGAACACACAGGATGCACTTTATGTCAATGAATTGCCATGAATTTTACAGGTTTACATCTCTTTTTTTCCTAGTTTATAATCAGCCAAACCCAGTTCCTGATATATTTAAAACTACCTTTCAAATACAAATAACTTGAACCACTGATGGGGAGGTTTTTATAGCTTATGAAGAATTTTCCTAGTTGTTCAGCTGCCTTAGAGGACTAAGAATAAAATCAAAACAGAATCAAACAGTTTCTCTTGATGAAACATAATGGGGTAATTTAACATATCATGGAAACGGATGGTGGCTATCACATGAAAAACACAACCTACAGTGTATTTTCATATGCAATAAAAAGCAGGTTTTTGTAATGCTCTCCAAACATCATCTGGTAAAGAAATTACAAAACTGATAAGCGAGAAAGCCTTTTTACATCCAACAGTGGGAAACAGGAACCAAAAACAAGAGACAACATCAAAAAAGCTTATCAAGAAAGAAAATCTGCCTTTAGAGTAGCTGTAATTATTTGAAATCTTATCGGGGGTTTTCTTAAGGGGATTTTCTTGTTATTTAACGTTAATTGATGATAAGGCATTTCTTCTGTGTGGAACGCTTATAAAAAAGTGGAATAATAGACAAAGGAGGTGATTTTTACATGCAAATGACTCACTGACATGACAAATTTGCCCATTAATCGATATCTTTGCAATGCCCCCATCTGGTGGCCAGGTGGGAGATTTTGCTCACCCAGGTAAGAAGCAAAAGGGGCAGCATAAAGGGATCTGCATAGAATTGCCCTTATTTCTTATTTTTCCATCTGAAAGCTTTGGTAAAAGATGATTAGGCAAGGAAGTGATTTTTTAACACTCAACCTACCCTCAGACCACCCAGTTTCTTCCTGAAACACACACTCACTTGCCTGCCATAGGTTTTAGGAGGAGTTTGATAACGTATTCGAGAATGGTCAGAGAGAGACATCTTCCTTAGGAAACTTAATTACCCTGGGCCAAAAGGGTTTTCATCTTTCCTGTATCAGCAGAGGACATTCTCCTGAGTGGTGGCTGCCAAATTCTTCCATGGTTTGAAGCATGACCACCAGATAGAGACCTGTGCGATCTGAAAACCAACAGATCTGACAGACAACAGCCAGCCCATCTCACCAAAACTGTAGATCAAGCATAATCCAGGATGGGGGACCTTCATTTTTTTGAGGCTGGGCAGACTAAGTCTCAGGTCTTCAGTCCAAACAGACTAAAATAGTTTTGTGACAGCCAGCTGGTGACTGAAGAGTCTCAGTAAAAGAATGATCACCGTTTTTGTTCAATCAGTTAAGTAAGCAAGGTGTGTGTGATCTTTCCTTATGAATCAGAGTCATCAGAGAAACCAAACCAACAAAGCAATTCCAAATTCTTTGAAAATTAGATTTGTTCATTTTAAGCTTTTCATTTGAAAGTTTTTAGAAAAGGCAGGTAATTTTATGGTCACGTATCAGCCAGCTCTGAAAAGCTATGGAATGATATAACTCTTATCACTGATCATCAAAGGGACACAATTACATCAGCATCAACATTTCTTAAATTGCCAGTATTGTATATTTAACTTAAAAGACTTCCAATTTTGCCGTTACTTTGATCTACCATAATTTCTTTTTTTGATTAATTTCTTTTGATGGTCAGCTTAAAACCTCAAAACCAGGGTTTATTTACATGTGACCATTCAAGTTAGGAGCCTAGATAAGTGGCGACCTTTCCAAAAGGAAAGGAGCTCTTGCAGAATTGATTTTGCAATTGTGTTTGGTTCACAATCTTTCTCAAGACTCACAAGGTTCTATCTGAGACACATGGTAACTGTATGAATAAAATGCCTCCCAACATCACAAATAAACAGAGGCTCCAGGCAGTGTCTGACCATGGATTAGATGTTTATTATACTAAAATAAATAAAATTACCTAGATTGCAAGGCTTCCAGCAAAAAGATGTTTTACCCATTCTCATGCTGTACTGAAGATGTAACCTCCTGTCAGACTGAATAAATGAATGGAATTAAATCTGCTTTATTGCAGGAAATAACCATGAAAAGAAAAGGCAGTGAGAGGTTACAATTACTCAGTTTGGAGCTGTTTACTGGAATGGGAAACTAAAGCAGCAGCAAGGGAAAGGGACCTGGTAAGCAGAGGAGTACATCTCTTTTAATTGTGTAAGCTAATCTCAGTATTGTTTTTAATTATAAAGTAAGGATAATAAGAGATTGAGGTAATAGTAATAAAATACCAAGGAAAAATTATAGTTCATATAGTTATATAAATTATAATTAGCCACGTTTGTCTTGCACAACTTCAGCTACATTTTGAGATGTTCTGTTAACACTTTGTAGTTAGCTAAGCGTCCATACCGATACCAAAACCCTGCCTCCCATCCCTTATCCACATAAATTATATGTAACATTCAAAAAGAAAAATTAAAACACAGGTGTCAAACACTGACACTGATTTTCACAGCATATGCTTAGCTACTAATAGATTTTTAAGAACAAAGATTGTTTCCAAGGGTTTTGTTTTGGTTTTTTGTTCACAAAAAAAAAATGTTTTATCTGTCATAACATCAGTTTATAAGAGCCTAATGGTTTGCAGGAGTATGGTTATAGTAATCATGTTCAATTTCTAGTAGTGTCTAGCAATAATTAATCCTGAGTTTCACATTTAAGAAATATTCCATCTTTAAACTGACATTTTGCAAATTGGAAATACAAAAACTCAAGTTCTCAGGTTCATAGAAGAGAAAAACCAGTTATCTACATGGTAACCATGAGTTACTAATTCAACTAATTTCTTCTAGGGAAAGCAAAAAAAAAATAAATAAACACACACAAGTAGTTTAGGAAAAGTCCCCAGACAACAGGAATACTTGAAAGTCAAGTTATTAGAAGATAACTTCTGCAAATCCTTGTCTGAACCATAGTAAAAACAGCAGTTAAAGTACAGAGAAAATCTAGCATAGGTCTTTCAGTAGATAACTGACTCGTTTTGTAAGGTAAAATGCATTAAATTATCACTGATTCATCAACTTCTGTCAGGACTGATATAAGTTTGATAAGAAATGCAATCATTTAGAAGAAGAAGCTTTAGTGCAATTTCCAATGGATTTTTATGGCTTTTTTTCAAAGAAAAGTTATGTCTATGGAAACTTTTAATTATGAAATGAAATTTGTTTTGGTTAGTTGCTTCAAAATACAGAATTATGTCAACTGCTGCAATTGCACAAGGAAATCTAGGGAGTCTACTACCACAAATGCAGAAGAAATAACACTGAGCCACATTGCCATGACTGAGAGCCCAGTCTCAGTCGTGAGCTCCAAGCTGCCAAAATTGTAGACCTATGCTGTTCTGCACATATTCCTGCTAAGAAATCCAAGACAACACCTCCAGCTTCAATATAGGATGCTGATGCTCCCATGCTTCCTGGTGTAAATTTAGATCCAAGGGAGAATCATAGTGTTAGATAATAAATTGGGTTGAGAGGGATCTCCACAGAACATCTAATCCAGTCTCCCACTCAAAGAAGAGTCTGCCACCATGTTGGGTTCAGCTGTTCAGAACCATAGACACTACAGCTCTGGCTGTGTCCAAGGATATTTATTTATCATTTTATCTCATGGGATGGATATTCCATCAAGCTAGTGCTGGATCCTGGAGCTAATCCATTTCAAACTTCCACAATACAGTGCCTGGAAACCCACACATAAAGGGGAATCCAAACAGGCAGGACATCTAACCCTGGAGGCTTCTGAGCAGCAAGGGCTCACAAACCAGTGCTCTGGGAGACTTACATCTGTACGTCTGTCAGAGGTGCAGGAAAGCCAGAACATTTGATGTTTAGGATCTTACTTTCTGTGAATTCCTAGTTTTCTGCAAACCCTGACTCACTAGAAAACTCATAACCAGTGACACATAGTGCCTTCTGATAAAGGAACATTTTTCCAGTAGACATTGAGTAAATAAAAATTGCATTTCAGTAAATGTGCATTTGTAGCTCTACAGCGTCTCCTCAGCAGGAATGTGGACATTTGATGAATCAAGGAAATACTTATTTATTGAAAAGAGAAATACAGAAAGCACAAAATATCTTAACCAATGAAGCCAAGGAAACAATTATACTAATTGTAATTAGATTCTTCTTGTCAACATGCTTAGGTAATATGACATAACATCAGGGAAACTAAAACACACCTTACTGCAGGACTATTACTAAACCAAGGCATTGAAAATTACAGTTTAGAAAAGTGTGTCAAAGTTTTCATAACATATATAAGTTATAACCACTTTTTCTCCAGAAAAAAAGAGCAACATGAACAAGAGTTCTGATAGCATTCATAGCAGTCACTCTATTATTAGGCCACATTTTGTAGTATGTAGTGATGAATTGAATCATATGGTATTGTTTCACTTTTGACCTCCAAATCTCTACCCTTCCAGCTCTAAGATTAATCTTCCAATTTTCAAGTTTATGCATTCATTCTATACGCTGACTCATGTTCTTGCCAAGAAAATATGTAAGGTTTGTAAACACTCTGAAATTAACATTTCATTTTTTAAGATCAACATTCCTTGTTTGTGCCCACAGAAACAAGCAGTATGGATCTATGCAGGAGGGTCCACAAGTATTTAGGCAGCTTGAATATCAAAAGCTTCATAACACTGTTCATTTAAGAACCCATTCTGACGTTGACATCACCTCAGCATATATTTGCTATGATAACTAGTACTTTTCTCTAGGAATGGACAATAGTCTTCTTTTGGAATTGAAAAGCTGCCTCTGGCATCCGTGAATAGTTGAAAACCAAAGGCCACATAGTTCTAGTGTTATGGAACATTCTGCTTCATCTTCAAACACATTCAAATCCTAGCAAGTTTTCTGTTATAAAACTTCTGCACTGCCAGAATTTTTTTTCACCCACCCACAGTAAATGCTTAAAGGCCAGACTCTTAAGAACTTCCGTATTTTTAACGCTCATAAATTGTGAAGCATGCCATGTTGAATACCAGTCTGCTTCTCCACCACTTGAAACCTCGGCCTTCTTCAACAGAGCTAAAACTCTCCAAGCAATTCTCAGGAATGTTAAGTCACCCAGTGGCTCTGTAATGTGACCAAAGAACAGAAATTTGGACAGCACTCCAAGTCAAGTTTGGGTTGTTTTGTTTGTTTGGGTTTTTTTTAATCCTTGTTAACTGATTTCAGCACCATCAGAACTTTACCAAAACATGCTGACACAGACTCATTCTCTGCTTAGGAACCTGTGCAAGCCTCAGAGCAACATGTTTTACTGGCTGTCTACAAAACTCTTACTAAACATTGAGACTGGTTGTCACACTTCAGCATGACAACAACTTTACTGACCTTGTATGAAGTTCTCATGTATTGGACAAAGAGGTCTTTTTTTATGATCCTACTCATGATTATTTTGACCATGCTTTTCAAGCAGAATTATATAAGCTATGCAATCCCCTGCAAACGATAAAATAGAGGACTTCCATCCCTTGTCAAAAGAAAAGAGAACCGGGAAAAGATGGGAAGCGTGATAGTCGGCAGATCAGAGACAATGCAGCAAAAGGTTATTCCCTTTGACATTCAACACCACACCATTTCAGAGGAGATTGACAAGTCGAGTTTTAAAGGATCCCCAAAGGAAAAGGATGTCAGCACAGACAACTGACGAAGCTGTTATTCCGGACATGAGCAAAAAGACAAAGTTGGGGCTTCCCAAGGAAAGTTACTTTTACTAGTTTATCCAGCTGCTTATTTCCCTATCTCTACCACAGCCTGCACGTAACTATTTCATTCCATCCTTATTACCCTCTTTTACTAGTTTTACTGTCATTCATAACACCCAATGACGCTTGTCTAGTTCATGTTTTACATTTTAGCAGTCTTTGCCCCAGACCTTGGGAATAAACCAAATCAGTGGGTATAATCAAGATAATTACACTCTTCACTTGAATTGTGATTACTGTGCTGAAGGAATACCAGGTTAAGGCACCATTACTCTTATTTCTTAAGTACATATCACATGTAGCTGCTTGGCTACACATAGTTTCCCACTCCACATCACTGCACATTTAATATTGGATTGGACACCCATATACTTTTAGCTTTCAGTAGTAAACACAGAACTGTTCAAAGACGACATTTCTCTCTCTTCAGAATAAAATATCTGGAGTGTTTCCCTCTTCAAGAATGGGACTCAGCACCTTTCCTGTGGACCACTACATATTTTATGTTAAATACACTGGAGGGTGCATTACTCCTGTATGTCTGTAAGGTGTTTCCAACTAGGATATTAAGCACCAGAAACATATTCTATAGTGTGAAGTGCTACAAACACACCACAAATCTATCACCAAAGTGAACTCCAGCATTTGACACTAAACAAAATTTCTGACAGATCCTGTTGGACAGACACTGTTACTGCTTGTTTCCTACTGACAGACCAGTGTGTGTCTATTAGCTTGTTGAGACATCATTAAAGCTTATCTGTTTTCCTAAGCCTTTGGAACTGCCTACTTTGAAACATAAGACAGCTGCAATCACAGCTTAAAGGATTTATTTACCCTCAGACTTCTGCTCTTCCTCAAAAATAGGCCTTTCCCTGGTATATATACTATGGGCTTTTATTCCTGTAACTTCTTCCTATATTCTCTGCAGATAAAAGGGATTACAACAAAACACAAATAATCCACTGACCATACTGAGCTGTAATGTATTTTAGCCCGTATTTCCTGCCTCTGCATTATCTTATCAAGAAAAGCAGGCACAGCTAGGGCAAGCTCTTGCACAAATTTACAGTGAAAGCAGATGAAAAGCAGTAATCTGAAGTAGGAGAGTGTCATGCTTCTTTGTCTGATTTCTGTGGTTACTCGACCTACTGAGTTTTGGCCAGATTGTCCCCACTAGAAAAAGCATCAAATGATGCCAGGGAACCTTGAGTATGAGACCACAGGACAAAAGCCAGACTTCTATATCAGATGATGTCTTGAATTTTTATACATTTTCCAGTGAGACTTCCTGATCTAAGTTCAGGCATCTTTTGGAGAAGCTTCTGTCCGTATGCTGCACTTTAATATAGTGCAGCTAGCAAACACATGGAAACCCCCAAATTGTCCACATTAGGCAAATTGTCCATTGATCATGTTTTGCATGAACATAATCACAAAATGATAAGCGTATAAATATGAGATAATTAATTGCTACTCTAATGGAAAGAAGAGAACACAGCACAACCACAACAGCAGAAAAAAACTTATTTAGGACCAAATACAATGGTAACTCATTTATCAGTTTATCAAGGCTATTTCAGTATTTTGCAAGTGTGATTTTGCATCTGATATACTTCTGAAGTAGAAAAAAATCATTAAGTGGCACTCAACACTACATTCAAGTAGCATAGGCTCTTGAAGACTTAGTGGAACGGGAATAATTCAAGAAAGAGAAGTGGTGAAATTACTTGGTTACAAACACAACAAGCAATTGTTTTAAAAGTTTCATTATGAGAAAGAAATAGGTTAAAAATCAACTGTATCAGAACACAATCAGAAGTACAAAAGCAAACTAAAAAAACATTCCCATTGAAGGTAATCTGGCATTTTTTCTCTCTGATAGCAATGTGTGAATTTGCTAATCCCAGGTACCATTTTACTCCAGTACAGGAAATCTACACAAATACATCCCTATTTGTGAGTCTCCTCTAGTAATTAACATATGGTCATCACATGGGGCACTGAAAATTTTATACAGTTGGTTTTTGCACTTTAATTTATCTTAAAACAAAATTATACAGATAAGCAGTAATTCTGGACATTATGCTTTCTCTAAACACCAGATCTGATCTGTAAAAGCTGCTCTTAGTTAATCTGCAGAAATTCAGAAAACTTCCACTAAACTTCTAAGAATATCTTGAACCTGCTGCTGGTTACACAGTAAAGCATTTGCATTGGAAAAGTAAAAATCCAGACTCCCTTTCTTTTCCTAGGAGGAAAGAAAAGTATTTCATGTNGGGATGAGGTTCAACAAGGCCAAGTGCCGGGTCCTGTACTTTGACCACAACAACCCCCTGCAGCGCTACAGGCTGGGCACAGAGTGGCTGGAGAGCAGCCAGGCAGAAAGGGACCTGGGAGTTTGGATTGATAGGAAGCTGAACATGAGCCAGCAGTGTGCCCAGGTGGCCAAGAAGGCCAATGGCATCCTGGCCTGGATCAGGAACAGTGTGGCCAGCAGGAGCAGGGAAGTGATTCTTCCCCTGTACTCAGCACTGGTGAGGCCACACCTGGAGTGCAGTGTCCAGTTCTGGGCCCCTCAGTTCAGGAAGGACATTGAGGTGCTGGAGCAGGTCCAGAGAAGAGCGACCAGGCTGGTGAAGGGACTTGAACACAAGTCCTACGAGGAGAGGCTGAGGGAGCTGGGGCTGTTTAGTCTGGAGAAGAGCAGGCTCAGGGGAAACCTCATCACTCTCTACAACTACCTGAATGGAAGTTGTAGCCAAGTGGGCATGTATCTCTTCTCCCAGGCAACCAGCAGTAGGACAAGAGGGCACGGTCTGGAGCTGTGCCAGGGGAAGTTTAAGTTGGCTCTTAGGAAGAAAGTTTTTACAGAGAGAGTAATCAGACATTAGAATGGGTTGCTCAGAGAGGTGGTAGATTCTCTGTCCCCGGAGGTTTTTAAGACGAGACTGGATGTGACACTTAGTGCCATGGTCTAGTAACCATGGCAGTGTTGGATCAAGGGTTGGACTTTATGATCTTGTAGGTCTTTTCTGACCCAGTTGATTTTATGATTCCATGACATCAAGCATAGTAAGAGGTACCTTCATATCAAGCAGGAAAGTAAACATGACTGAATTCCCAGCTCAATGAGTTTGATTTTCTTTTCTAGTAAGCACAGTGGTTATTCTGAAGCCTTTTTGGCACTGTCTTCTTGTGCTTCTTTAAAGCTGTATTTTTTTTAAAGATTTTAAAACCTTTAGTATCACTGATCACTCTTGCAAAGTTCCTCTTGAGCAACTTCAGTGTAGCCCAAGTGGTTACTAGCACTCTTCATTTTTGTAAACAAAGCACCTACCCTTACTTGGGGAGGATGGAGGAGGAGTTTAACTTGTCTAAGTTAACCTGAATTTACCCAGAGTGAAGCCCTACAGAAAGCAACTAAATTTGTCATTATCATATTTAACCTGACAGGTAAATCCTTTACACAAGCTCATTAGTCATACAGCATATACTCTTTTATATCATTACTAAGATTTAACCTTCTTTTAATTGAAATAACTAGTTGAAGTTAAACCCTTTCCGCACACCCCACCCCCTTTTTTTTGTTTGTTTGTTTCATTTACAAGGAAGCCAAAACCCAGTTGTAGCAGAGATTTTTAAAGACCAGCTCTCTTCTTTTCTTCCATGATGCAAGTTCCATGTAAACACCACCTTTAAATACAGTTTTAAATGCTTTTTTTCAGTCTTCCCTTAAAATATTAATCTGTTGAGTTTTAATCAATTAATTTAAATTCAGTTCTACAATTTTTTCTAAACATCACTGGACTAAGCCTGAAGCTCTTAAGGTTTAAAATTTGTGTCCAATCACTTTCTCTGTATTGTTTCTACAAAGCAGTTAATTTTCTTTAAATTAGTTATAATATGCATATTTGTATGTATTTGCCAAACTAAAAACTGACCTGTCAATCTGCCTCAGTTAATGGCTCCATTTTCATGGGAGATTTCATGAACGGTTAGTGGGAAAAAAACCCCACTTTCCTTTAAGAAAAAAAAAAATCACTTTCCTTTACGAAAACGTCACAGACTGTGGGGTTTTGTTCGTTTTTTGTAAAATAAATTTATATTTTAAAGTAAGAACATTGAGCATTTTTTACTTGCCTTCTGCTTTCTAACCCCTCAGGTTATCCTTCACATCTCATTATCTCATTGCTCTTCACAAGGTTTTGTATGCTTAGGCAATACTTCTTGCTGAGAGCCACGTGTTTTTATATTCTTTCCCCTTTCCCCCCCTGCATCTCTGGATATTTTAAGTACAAAATATTTTTAAACTCTCTCCTACGACTTCTGTAAGTGTACCTGTTGAAAAAATGCTTTTCAGTCTGTCTTGGAGAATTGACTGAAAAGTTAGAAACTAGCGAAGTGTAAATTAAATACTTAGAAACAAGTATTTAATTAATTCAGATATTTAGTAAGTCAGATATTAAACAGAAGAAACCTATATTTCCCCTATTTAAAAACAACAAATCTCAGCATTAGAGGTATTTCTCTTCAGCTAGGATGGAATAATAAGCATGCCACCTCCTATGATATTTTAAGAGCACCAGGGTAGTCTGTTTAGGAAGAATTATTGTTGCCTACAGAGTTTGTAACTTCTCTGAGCTTCCAAAGTCCATTAAAACAAAAACACAAAGAGAATTAAAAGCAAACTCAACATACCAAGAAAGTATTTCTGACTTTTTTTCTAACCTTCAGACTAAGGAACATAGAAGAGAGGAGAAATTTGAGAAATTTAGATCAAGACACATGCATAACAAAATAGGACTACCTTCATCTATTAAAAAAAATAGATAAATTATAAATGCTGAATTTTCTCAGCAGAGAAAATATGCACATTGGACACTCCGCCTTACCTTATTCAGAAGAAATAACAACAGCAGTAATAAATTAAATTTACATAAAGAAAATGCATCACTTGGTCAACACCAAGATTTTGCATATATTTCTCATACTTGTGGAATTGTACAGTACAAAGGAAGAATAATTATTTCAAACCCAAACCAATTACAGAACACTTACTGAAATATGTGTAATTAGAGCCAATACTAATACAAAAGATTTTCAGATTAAACGGACCCTCCAATTTTCAATTTTCAGGCAAAACAAATTTCTACAGCAGAAGCCGTGTTTCAGTGCTGCAAACATCTATGCTTTCAACCCTTTGCAGTGGAGGAACTACCTGCGACTTCTTATTCTACTTTGTCAACTCCTTTGTGCAAATAAATCCAAGAAATTGAAAGTATAATACGTCTTAAATGTTGAAAGAACTCTTACTAAACTTAAAATGCAGCCAAATCATTATGAATTTAGGGCTACTGATTGCCTTTCAGTAAGAGCCTTCAGTAAGATTGCCTTTAAGAGCATTTTATGAGTAAATCCAGTATATTTAAAACATCTAACTTACCTAAGCAAAATCAGGTCAAACACATGCACAGCAGGCCTACCGTGCAAGCCTTAGAGCTATCAGGACAACTTTAATTTTCTACTTTTTTGTTGCAAGTCTACAGGTTTGTGCTCTATGAGGTAAAAAATCAGCTGAAGAGCAGAAGTTTTGATCTTTAAGGAAGATGAACTATAAGCAGCAGACAATGTGAATCGCTGAACCATTTCAGTGATGCATTTGAGATGATCCTTGCAGCATATTGGAAAGCATATTGGATAAGACCACTTTAAGTAGTGACACAGGGAAGAGCTCCTCTATTTTCATCTCAGATCTCATCCCTCTACAAAAACAGTCAGTACATTAGATATAAAACACCACAGGAAAATTCCATCATCCCTGTACTCCCTTAGTCAACATGGAAACAGGCAGGCAAGCACCAAGATATCCTTGACCCACTTAATCCTGGGAGCCTCATGGGTCAACCAAAAATGCTGTTAAAGCAACCATGGCTCATTCATGGAGCAGTCCCCAGATGAAGGTGTCTTCCTAATCACTAAGATCAGTCTGACAGAAGTGGTTCCTATGGTAAGGAACTGTCAGTGCTCTGAAAACAGCACAGATCTCTGCAGAATTCAGGCAGTTAGCAACTCTGCCCAGGATATGTACAACAGCAGCTACCTTTAATGAATGCACTGATTAATCCCCTATGGTCCCCTTGCCATGGATAGGGCCAAAGGTATCACTGGGCCACTACCAAAGGGTAGGTAACACTTATGTCCTTGTTTTTATCTGCAACCACGCAGATCATTGGTGAAATTAGAAAGATGCTATCCCAACACAGGCCTCCCAATGGGCAGTGAAACCTCAGTCTCCAAAACCTGCCCTTAATACAAATGGTGATTAATGAGGACAAACAGTATCAGACAGTAAACATCTGTTATGTTCCCTACCACAAATAGACTGGATTCAACAGGTAATAAATGGTCAGGAAAGCACTTGAGTGTAAATGAAGTCGCAGCTCTGCCTTTCACAGCTGATTTACTCGTTCAGGGGAAGCAGTCAGTCCAAAAACAGCAGTTATATTTAGAACATGAGAGGACTTCAATCTGAGAAATTAGTGAGAAATTGATTATTAACTAGTGAGAAACTAAGAGTTAAACAGCACCTTACAAGGGCTAAATCATGGTAGCCCACTGCATTACTCAGATCACCAGACAGGGCAGACCTGTCTGCTGCTTATTCCTTTGTCATTATTCCTCTGAGCACTGCTTCCCAATCTTGCTTTTGAGAGCAGTTCTGTGAAACATGGGACACTTTCCTATACTCAGACCCACCTACCACCGCTGCTGTTTTATGCACAAGGCCCTCTAGCATCTTGTGGGCTGCTCCAACAAGATCTGCTGACAAGAACATAATGGCTCTCACTCATGTCCAAATTTTGTTTTGTCATTTGCCAGGATACTCTCTCTAGAAACCGAAGTTGTTGTACGACTGTTAGTAATCTGGTGGCTCCCCATTTGCACTTTTAAAAGACCAGGTCTCCAGTTGCCTTTTGCCTGGGATTTCTGTAGACCATTTGTTTTTGCAAGGTATTGGAGTTATCCTCAACTGTGGCATTTCATCAGTCAGATTCTATATATGTTTAAATATAAAGAGCATTTTATGAGTAAATCCAGTATATTTAAAACATCTAACTTACCTAAGCAAACTGCTAGGTTAAAAATGTTTTTGATGAAAACAAAATCAACAACAAAATAAAATATCCAAATAAAAGCTGACTGCAGATAAAATTAGTTTATATCAAAGGATTGAAAAAAAAATTATTCTTAATTTGTTTTTAAATTACATAACATATCTAACTTGTTTAAAACCTGTATCATAATTGACAGCAACAGATTAAGTTATAAATTGCAGGAAAGCACTATATTTTCAATAGTATCCTACAAAACATGTGCACAATGCAACAATCAGTATCATGCTTCCAACAAAAAAAGGTGGCATGAAGCTCTTCAGCAAAAATACTTCAATTTATTCAAAGTATCATTCCCCTCATATTAAAGATATATTTTCTATTTGCTCTTTCCAAAGACACACACAAAAATCTCGCTATCTCCTGTTCTTAATTTCTTTGACTACAGGCAGATTATCCCTGTGGTTTGTTTTGTGAGCAACCTCACCAGCCGTATCTTCACTCAGCATATAAAAACCTGAAAGCCAAAGTGCTGCTGAGTTCTGCACACCAGGATGCCATGATTACTCTTCCTACAGAGGAAACTGAAGTCTGGTTGGGGAGTGTATTAGTGAGGGGGTTCCCCTTTTCTTTTGCTGTGAATGAGCAGCAAGTACTTGTTTAAATTTCTATTGAGACATAAGCACTCAAAGGAAATAAAACATACCTGCCCAAAATTGCTAAAATATATTGAAATATTCAAGTTTGTTAAATCTGAAGGGAAAAAAGATACACTGCTTTCCAGGGAAGCAAAATTTTTTTCCACCAGACTGCGAGTCAAATGTACGCTAGAATAATAAATTTCGTATACAGTCTAAAGTTCACATAATGTAAATTTTTATGGACCCAGACATTTTCCTTATGTTTAAAAAGAAGTCTTCCTTCCTTCCTTTATTAGGGGTATAATACATGGGCCAGAATGATCCTACATATACAGAGAAATGAGAGTACAAAATGGAAGTTTTGAGACTAGGACATCTTTTCCCATTTAGACTCTTGCAATATTGAGAAAACTTTTTTCAAGCATTTGGAGAGGTGAGAGCAGCTATACTGTTTTTTGACTGCAATGAAAAATTGTGCCACGGTTTCTTTGTATACAGTTGAGTTCTTTTGGGAGGGTTGCTCTAGCCACTGTAGTCCCCTGTTTCAAGTGAGATCTTCTACACTAACAAATAACTCTACATCCCTCCAGACAAATAATATCATGAAGCTACACAAAAACTAACTTCCTAAGACCAGAAGGACCCTTTGCTTACCAGACTTCTGCCAGCCTTCAGGTGACTCTTAAACAGTTAGCACTACAGTCTCTATTACAGCTATTATGAAATACTCCAGGTAACAAGAATACACTAATAGGCAAAATAAAACACTATTTTGGTTCATGTGGAAGAATATTTATCATGGAAACCTCTGGGGTGGGAAAAATTGTTAAGCTCTCTAAAACCATCATTTTCACATAAATTTTATTTTCCTTCTTTCCCCCTAATGTCACTAGCTTCCACTTTGCAAGTACAGTGACAAACCTTCATTTTCATGGGCATTTAACTCTCAGTTACCGAAAGAATTTATGAAGCATAATTATTTTTACAAGACAATACAAACACAGTAAGATACTGGAGAAGAAAGATGACAAATTGAGATGTAAGAAACAAGTTTGTGGGTGGTCTTATCTTTATGTTGTGGCACTAAAAATCAAAGATGAACAACTTCCACATAATCTGTTTGTCTGATTGATAAGACTGTACAACAAAGAACAAATATAATAATTTCAGCAGGAATCTACCAATTTACAGAGTTGTGCAACCAATTTTAGCAATTACAAAGGTGGTTAATTACCTAGAGAATGATTTCTCCTGTTGCTCTTTGGAAGTGCTTTTCATGTTAACACAGAAGTTACATTTGCAGAGACTTTCTCTGGCAAAGTTGTTTAATGAATCTGGAAAGGAGTCAAGATCCAGCTGTGACAAAAAACCTCACGGTTAAGGTTTAATATCCAAAGCATTTTTCTAATATATATTTGGTTTTCTGCCAATTCTCCCCCACGCATCCATCTCTTCAGAGCAATTCCACTGGATGCATAATGTGATCCTCAGCCTCAACAGCAGGCACTGAGAAGAAGCATCTCCTTGTCTCACACAGATGGAGGCTGCCTTTTAGCCCCACCTCACACCTGTTAGCAGGAAGAGGGCAAGGTGTGAATGCAGCTTTCCAGCTGGGGCCCTGGGCCAACTATAGCAAGGTTTTTTTATCTTTCAATTGGTAGTCCCTAAGCAATTTTAATCCTAGATAAACTCCCTAGAAAATTTTGCATTCGTAAATCAGTGCAGCACATTCGGATTTCCTTTTTTTTAACATTTTTCATGTCATTCAAGGACCCCTAAGTGGGCAATCATCCTCTTGCCTGTACTATGACAGAAGAAACTTGAGTGCCGCACCCATCAGCAGCAGTATAACCTTTGAAAGCAATCCACTCTGGGTTCAGGGTCTGTAAAACCTACACCTACTGTACTGAAGCCTAGGAGAGAATCCATGCATCACTCTTTCTCATCTTGAACAATTAATGAAGCTGCCAAATGCAGGCATTTCAAACCTGACTGAGGATGTCAAAGGAACTCTAAGCCTAATGATTTGTATAATTTAAATGTCTTTGCAGAAGGTCTTTAGCATGTGGCATTACTTGTGGGATAATGTATTTGACTTGAACTGGCAATGATCACGTCTCTATCTGTATATCAGCAGACAGACACCCCAGTGATTAATTCTCTTTTTATCACATGTCTTTGGTTGTCTAATCTGTTCTCAGCACATTAGTTCCTATCTCTTAGGGGGTCTTCAAATAGTTTGTGTCCTTTAGAGGTCCTTCAAAGAGATCACCATCAACAAAGAGTTGTGTGCACTTCCCCCCAAAGTGTTAAGTGGCTTAGATAATCAGAATAAAGAGCTGTCTACCAACAGTGAAAATCTTGTATTTCAGCTTTGAATGGGACAGAAACACGTTGAAACTTTGTTCAAGGCATCTGCTAAGAGTATCAAGCTTTATCCAATAATTTATTAAGAAGGATGTGTTTAACAGTTATATAATATGGATGTGAAATAAGATTATTGAAATTACTGGAAAACTGACATACTTCTGATTTTACAAAGCAGCTGTTACACCTTTTGCCTTGAGGTCCACACAGCTCAATTTCTGAGCTACTAAGAGGTCTTTGACCCACACATGATGAGAGATTAATTATTTTTAAGATTAATATTAGGCTCTGCAAACCTCTATTAAGTAGAATTCATTTGAGACACTCAAGCTTTGCAAAACAACTGAGTCTTTAAGTGATACAAATTTATGTGGTTTGCTAGTTGGATGATCAGCAGTTTACGGTGATCTCAAACATCACTATACAAGGTTATACTAACATGATAAAATATATAATTTGAGCAAAACACAAGGTCATTACTTGAACTGCACATAACATGTCCTCCAGCAGTTCTTAAGTACACTGGACAACACATTTCTCCACATTTAGTAAAGCCCTTAGGGGTCCTATAAAACAAACAGTCTGTCATTTGTGGATGCACAAATGTGGGCAGCACACGGGCTGTGCAAGAGAGAAGCAGCAGCTGCAGGCACTGGAGCAGAGATTCCCCTGAAGACTGTGAAGATCCCACACGATAACAGAGGCAAAATTGGAAGAGGAAGGAGTAGCAGAGAGGAACAGGTATAAAAGGACCATAACTCCACCTTTCCTCCCTAAAAGACACCCCTGGGTGGTTGCAAATGAGTCAGAAATGGGGGGAAGGTGAGATGGGGAAAAGGGGGAGGAAAGGTTACTTTAATACCTGCCTATTTGTTTCTCACTGCCTGAATCTCTTCTATATGGCAGCAAGATATTTTCCCCAAGATGAGTCTGTTTTACCCACAACAGCTACTGGTAAGCAATCTCTCTGAGGTTTTTCATCCTATTTTCTCTGCTGCAAACTGCTAAAGACAGGGGAACCTGATGAGGGGCGAAGAGCAGCTCATTTTCAGTTTGGCTGTTAGTCAGGGTTAACCCACCACAATGGGAACAGACAAATTTAGGGTAGAAAGCAGCTGTGGCATTAAACATTGCCATTCTGAGCAGCACATATGCATGAATATAAAGAGAGTGATGATTCTTATGGTTTGGAGTTTAAGTTTCATTTCTTTCGGTTTCTGTTTCTTTTCTTTTTTTTTTTTTACAGACATATTGAGATTTTAGCATCAAATTACACACACAGATTTCACTCCATCCAAAAAAATAGAAATCTAAATACAGCATTTACATTAAAATTTCTATAAAAAGACAACACTGAACTTTGTCTGTGACCAGTCACTATCGAAATTAGTATGCACTCAGTCCTGTTTCACACTAGGCTAATTGTAGCTTTAGTTAATTTAATACTGAAAAACCACATGGCCACCATGTTTTTCACATTATAAGCCTATCATGGAGTTCATTTAAGGTAACACTCAACAGACATACCTCTTAACAAAACTGCAGGCAATTTACATAGCCATGCTTTCACTTCTACAATTAGCAGTTTGTGGATCCAATTGGTTTTTATAGGTTAACATAAAGCAAGTCAAATTGCAAGTTGCAACATCAGTCATGCTGACTTTGTAGACATAATCAGTTCATCAATGTCTGCTTAAGCTTTTGATCCCTACAGACACTGTGAAAGTTGACTGCAAATAAAAAATTCCTGGAGTTTGTTAAAAACTGATCTCAGATGCTTGCAATGTATGAAAGTTGTACCAAGAGCCTGTCAACTCCCAAACAATAGAATAACCACAGGCATGTTATCAGTACAGTTAAAGGGCATCACAGCTAGAACATGTAAAGTAGAAGTAGATGAATTTTTGTTCAGCCCCAAAGCCAAGAGCTAATTCTTCAGAACAAGCTGCTGTGAAAGTACACAAGTTCCCAGGAAAAAAAGTAGGAATACAGAAATGAGTTTGGCGATTCTAAAGGAAAGTTCAAGTGTCTGTGATTCCTAGTCATCTGTTTGACACTCCACAATCTCATTTCTTATTTCTACCCAAGTAGTTAGAAGAAAGTCTGATGCATTTAATTAAGTTCCTCACTCCTCAACTACAGATTACCTACTGCAGTTACGAGCCCATCTCTAATTATAGGTAGGAAACCTAAGAGATGAAACCAATTCCAGCACTACAAATTCAGGAACTCTATATTCTGACTAGTTCTCCCACTAGCTCTTAGTGGCCATATCCTGCAGCTGCATCATTACCTGTCTCTGACTGACAAACAAAAACTGCTGCATTAAGTGATATCAATTTCCTGTTTGTAACATAATATCTGTGATTGAGTGATTCTGTAAATGGAAACATTGCTTCAAGTTGTCACTGCTCTGAATAGTCTTCTGTGCAACTAAAGCAAATGTTGCTGTTGCAAAATACTTCAAAACACTGATACACAAAATAGTTTCTTCTGGTTTGTTTCTGAATATATGAAACACAACTGGTTGTTTCGTTCAGTACCAAGACAGAAGAACTGTTCAAATGAAGCAGGTGACAAAGTCTATCTCCACACATGCTGTCATGTTAAACTGATAACCAACACTCCACTTCTCCACTACTAGTAAAGACAAAGGTATGCCAGATCCTACATTCCTCCTTTTAAAAAAAGTTTTAAAAGGAGACAAGAGAATTTGTAATTTTAAAAAAATGTGGAAGTTCTCTAGACATATATTGAAATGTCTTCTAGAGCAATTTCAGTTTGAAAAAGCCCCACATGTCAGAGCTACAGTTAGCCCACTTGCTAGTACTTTCTCCTTAATGTTATTATTTCATACAAGAGGCAAAAGAGCTACAGAAAAGATTTATGAAGCTTGCTAGAGAAGCAATCTGGACTTGGAAACTGGCAGCACAAAAGGCCCTTAAGAGCAATTTTATGATCTTCTTTTGCTTTCTCTATACTTTTTCTACACTCAGCTGTGAAAGTTCATTATTCTATGCATGCATTCATTTCTTTCTTTATATTCAGCAGAACCAGGAAGTCCAAGTCACCACCCACAGTTCTCTGTATTAAAATTACTAGTAACAAGTACATACAAAAGTAATTATACTTTACAGCTCTTTGTGTCCAAAAATTCTCTTTCCTACAGTTTTTGTTTTTAAATTGAAAAGATCCCTGCATGTTTATATGGTATTTTAGCTGTATTTATGTCTGGAAAATAGGAAGAGAGACAAAAAACAGATACTTATTTCTTTAAGAGGTCTGAAGCCACTACAAGTTGGTTTTCTTGGGACAACAGTGATGTACAGTTATTAGCATTTGCTTCAAGTAATTTCCAAGATTTACCCACAACTTTGCCTGAAGTAATACAAACAATCAAAATTTGTGTTATTATAAAGCTGAATGGATCTAAATCTTGCAGAAGATCTGAACATGATTCTGAATTCTAGGTGGACCCGCTTGACAAGAGGGTTTGGACCTGATGACCTTCAGAAGCCCCTTCTAACCCCAAACTTTTCATGAGGCTGAAAGTATTTTATATAAATTACCCTGTGACTGACCATCCAGATCTGATAATAGGCAAATGCAGCCATATTTTACACAAGGCATTTATCCAGTATTGATAGACATACAATGAGACTCAATCTCATTGAGTTATAGCATCAGCAATTTTCAAAAAAATCAGATTAGAATAAAATGTAGATTAGTAGGTAGTTATAGCTTTGAATAGTACCATTCAAGCCTACCATTTTCTCATTTAAACATACTTGTTTTACAGTTTCTCTCACTGAAAGCTTTACATCTTCTTTCCCCAGAAATTTCATTCTTATATCTAAACCTAAATAAGAAATCTCAGTTTTCTATCAATATGTTTCAATATGTTCAGCTCCATTAAACCTTTTGATGTCTAATATCATGGGCTAATGATGCAGTGTGTGCTTTTCAGATTAACATATTCAATGGTTTTTCCTCATCTCTTCCCTGCCCACCCAGTTTCATGGTACAAAATATCATGAATCACCTAAATTTAAAACTGGCCAAAATATGTAAAAGTTACCAGGAAAAGGAGAGACCAAGATAGCATAACTCTGTAAAACAGATTTTTTTGGTTTTTGAGAAACATACTGAAATCACAAGACTAAAGGATCAACTTCATTGCTATGCCTAACCCAATGAGAAGCATATCAATGTGAATGAAGTCCATAATGCTATTGGTTTTTTATATAGCTAACTCACACTTCTTAAGACCTGGAAGACAAACTCTTCCTGCCTTCTGTGTT
>VYXB01009368.1:36009-65551 GCA_013397135.1 Pachyramphus minor | reverse complement strand
AAAAAAGTAGTAAGTAAAAGCTCAACTTGAATTCCAGAAAACTATGATGGAGTTACTCTTCTGTAGTCAATTCTTCACCACACAACTTCAGTTTTCTATAAAATATTAGGGTCTTGATACAAATCTTTTAAGTGCTTTGCATAGAAGATATTACCAACTCCACATTTATTCAAGGAGTTATCACATGAGAGTATAGGAGGTCTCTAGAGAAAAAAAAACAAAACAAAAAAACCCCAGAAGGCCTTCACTGCCAATGCATAGATTTTGTTTGAGCACAGGTTTCACATTATTAAGTAATGAGCAGACTAGAAAACAAACCAGTAAATCTTGGATTTTGGAAAGTACATATATATGGAATATTTGTAGTGTTTTATGTCAAATGTTATTTCAGCATATCTTTCCTGTCAGCTCACTTTAATAAGGCAACAATAAATTTCAGAGGAACAAGACTGTTAGAAGCACCCAGAGATAGCAAGTGGAAAGAAACTACTGTCTCTACTGCAATCAAATAATGAAAATGTGGTCACAACAATTAAATGAGGGCAGACACTGAAGATATCAAAGCAGATCAGGTACTTCCAAGCATATGTAAAATGCATCACTGAAGAACAAAGCCTTTGAATGGCACCACTTGTTTCCAGAATTTTGTGCATTAAGGCTGACTAACAGCTACTGGAACCCGGGATTAGCACTGCAACTGGGGACTGATTATTTCACCTCCACATAGTCCAAGGATTGTAGGATAAGCAAATCCAGCCTGCAAGCCCATAGCATGAACTGTATTGAAGTGGCAGATCAAAACTGTCTGATCCAGCTGGGCAATGCCATGCATCACAAACCAATCTTCCTTGGCCTGTTTGATGAAGTGCTAAAAACTACAGAAAATTCATTTTGCAAGGGACTTCTGAAGGTCATTGAGTTCATATCTCTGCTTACGCCAGGGTCAACTAAGAGACTTCAACATTTCCACAAGACATCACTATTCCTGGCAAGTTCTGGCAATGCTGCACTGACTAAAAGAGTTTCTCTGCATTGTCAGTATTTACACTTGCGTGTATATCAGGGAGAGTTTCTGGTTCTATAGAAGCATTAAAACCAAATTAACAAAACCACAGTGCTAATGCTGCTTGGCACAGAAAGTGAAAGAGAGGAAAGAGGGAATTGCTAGAGCAATCTTAATTCAAGTCCATTGTTTCAAGAAGCTTAAAGCATCATGGGCAAATCTGTTCCTATTCATGAGGCCCCCCAGTTTGGGACACTTACATAACAGAGCATCTCTCCAAGCATGGTGTAAAAACAATTGTTGCCAATTACTTGTGTATCTGCCCATCTGCTGCCAAAATCCTGGGCTTTCAGGCTTTCATGTGTGATGCCCTTCTTAAAGGCCTAGGTTATCTTCAATTCATAACACTATGTGCTGCAACTGTACTGAGCTGGAGCTGTTCCTTACTTACATTCCTGAAGAAACACTGTAAAATGAACTGAAGTACCTGTTTATTTGCACCTGCAGAGCTATTCAGAGTGACCCTACATCAGTGTAGTGACAGAAGTATGTTTGTTCCTCTTGAAAAAAAAAAAGAAGAAAAAAAAAGCAGTATCTACAGCTGGGCTGTAGTTAACTCACAAATTTTGATCTATAGACTAACCTTTTCTTGTATTTTAATTGGCTCTCCCAAAACAGCAGGAAAAAGCCATTAAAGCCACGCATCACCACAGGTTTCACACCCAAACACAACAAAACACAAAGCACCCATATTCTAAAAACACATTTTTTAATTGCTTCATATTTGTGAAAAATGGAGTTTGGATGTGATTTATCAACATGCAGTGTACTCTGTGTGCTTGGTAAGGGTCAGGAGTGATGCATCACCTTAATGCTCAAAACAGGGCATTTCACTTTGTGCCAGGACTGGGCTATAAGTCAGCCGCATAAAAATGAATGTTAAGCCTTTCAAGCAAGGAGCCCCATTTGCAAAATACTGACAGAAAAATGGAAACTAAAGAAGATTAAAATATGTCCTCCTCTAAAAATCAAGGTGTAAATGCAAATATCTTTTATTACTTTGTTGAGGCAACCCATTGTCAAACAAACATATTTTGGGGTTTTACCTTTCTCCATTACAAAATGTCACTGGTTTAGAATTTGAGATGAAATTCCCTCTACTCCCTTCTTTACTTCCTAAATGAACCCTCAGCATATTTCTTATGTTCAAAATAAAATGGGTAAAAGAGCAGCCTTTTTGCATTTATTCAGCTTTTATCATATGCACCTTCATTTACATGTTGAGTGCAGTGTTCAACCACTGATCTCATTTTTCTCCATGAGCTATTACTAACACGCATAATTCACCTGCTAACTAGAGTTTTCTAATGATCTAAAATCTTCTTGCTATATTGAGCTGAATGGAAGTAATGGTGCTGCATTAGTTCTGGAGTTTTCTCTTACGAGTTCAAGTCTAGTGCCTGTTGCTTTTTTTAGCTGTCACATATCTAATAATCCTTGTCCACATAAGTGCTGCAATTTTACAGAAGGGCTTTTCTTCCCCCATCTCTAATCTGCATCCAGCCAACTCTTCTAGTGTTGTTAAAATATACAGTGTTACACAATTATCATTTAGACTTTTCTCACAGTTCTTTCCTGTCCTTATTCTGGTCAGAGGTCCCATGGGTCTTTTACAGAACATGGGTAGTGTTGGGTTTTGCTCAAATATCAACTTAATTTTAAAACCCCACAGTTTACAAATATATTCCCTCTGTGGGTTCCAGTTAGTTGTCACTTCCCACTTCACTGTTGCAAACTAATGCAGACAGCTATGCTGATCCACCCTCTGAGGTATATGCAGTTCAGGTTTTGTTCAAAAAAATGGAAGTGTCAGTTAAGTGAAGCCTTTTTATCCATATCTCAGGAAATTTGAAGATATCAATGATCTTTACATTTACACTGATATCCAATATGACACACTGTGAACACACCAGGTGTCAAATAGTGACCAGTATGGGTACATATTCATACATACACACTTCAGAGTAAGATGGTCATTTAGGTCTTATTTACTTCATTGATTATGGGAACAGATGGTAATCTGCAAAACTATTTAAATATCAGTATTCATTACTTAGGATTATTATAGAGTTGTACAGAAAGTCATTACTTGCTATTTCTGTCCTACAGTTCCTTATTTGCTGGCAAAACTCTTTTAGAGAGCAATATTAATACTCTACTTACTTTCTTCAGCATCCAAAAAGAGAAACTCATATGTTGAACCTTCAGTCACAGCTAAGGGCTTTGCTTAAGAGCTTGTCTGCTTCTTCCAGCGATATCACAGCAGTTCCAGTCAAAGATATCTCCTTCTCCCATACATTCTGCCTCACGAAAAAACCCCACACGCTAACAACATCATCTCACTCTGAACAAATCTGCTCCTCTAATTCATTTCCCTCTCCTCTTCTATAATTAATATTTTAATTACACCTGAGTAGTCTATATGTAGAAGCTTACAATCATGAAACTATCACATATGATGCCATTTATAAAAAACCCCACACGCTAACTCTGTAACTTCAGTTACTAAATAGCTGATTGGTGCCAAGTGGTACATGAGTAACAACCACATAGGTAATGACAGAATTTAACAGGTATCAGTAAAGGTTTGATTCACTCTTTGAGATTGGTTTGGATATTAAGTAGAGTTGCCAAGTGGAAAATCAAAATTTTCTAATCGGTAAAGTACACAGAACTAAACCTAAGGAAGGCTATTTGTATTGAAGAAGTCACACTGATTACCAATTTTTTTCTGAAAATCCAGAGTTAGTTTTCCTATTTTTACAGGAACTTCTCACAGTTCCTGTGAGAAGAACTGAGGAACTGTATAACGTTTGGCACCAAGAACAAAAATTACAGGAACACTTAAAAATTGTGGGCTTGACTTCGTATTACTTACACAACACAATCTTTTTTTTCCTCTATCTGTTACTAAGTTAACTTCAGTTAAAATATGAGCTCCCTTACTACATAAATCTTATCAATGACGTACATGTGAGCCCAAAAAAGGACAGGAAAGAAAATGAGAAATACCTGTGTAGTACCTGTACAACCCCACTGTGAGTGTGTCTCATGTCCATTTAAAGGACAAGGTGAGTTGATTCCCATTGAAGTAAACAATGACTACAGCAGAGCTCAGCCTAATGCAGAGAAGAACTTTAAAAAGAAAAGTGAGAGTGCATGGGAAATGTACAGTGTATGCTGCTGGCATTAAAAAAGAATCTGCTAGTTTGAGTCAAGACCAGGAGTCAGATCTCAAATGTTACCCAATTCTTCTAGCAATCTACACAAAGCTGAGGTAATGCTCAGCATCAGGCTGCAACAGCCCTATCAAGTGTGCAGCAAGTATTCCAAAGCTGGCCTGCCACCATAAAAAAGCACTCTCAACAGCAAAATGAATTACTCTGTAGTTCCTTATTGTTTCACATTAAGAAGTCTGATCAATTCAATACAGTCGACCAACTGCCACTCTGTCAGATCCTCTGACTTTTCTTTGGGAAGTTAATTCAGATTCACAAAGAAGCTTCAGGGAACAAATTGAGATAACTATTTTTACCAGCATATAAACTATCAGACCTATTTTAATTGTTTACTGTAGTGCAGCACCACTACTTGGTAGCCTCTGACTTAAGTATTTCATAGCTTAGGATTCCCTCCTGCCTAGTTCAGACCAAATAAAATCCACTAGTGATATTTTGAGTTGATCCATTCTGTCTTTTCTCCAACTTAAATAATTGTGACCACAAATAGAGGGTTTACATGTCAGGGAGAATTGTCTGAGAAATACATGAATAGTTTACCAACACTCAGAAAGCTTTGTAAACTTCTCATGTAAAAATCCCATTCAAGAATTCATCCCCTAACCTTGCAAAACGGTCTCAAAGGTTAATTTCCCCACACTACCCTGGCCTGACCTGGTTGAGGGCAGATGACAGACAACTTGTGTAACTCTACTATGCCTTGTCTTCTGGGGACTCTTTTCTAATCTCCATATCCCAGCAGCAGCATACACCTGAGGATTATTGAGACACAAAGAACGAGAAACATGACTTGAAAAGAACTAGTCATCATTTTGTAGGTACAGCAGATGGGGATGCCCAGCATTAGTTTCAACCTGGACATAGTAGCTCCATGTGCAAAGCAGCACTGATCCCCAGCCACAGACATCTCACAGCAAGGTTTTTTGTGAGTTTGTATTATTTTTACTCACTGGCTTTGGCTAACTGCTTATTCCATCTTCCAACTGTTCCCGTGTGTTTCTAGTACCTGCTGCATGATTAGCTTTTGCAGCACTGCTTAAAATGAATAGTTCATTGTCATGAAGACAATGCCTAGGAAGTAACTTCATCATACAAAATATCAAATGAAAATACTTTGCAAGTGTTTTTTTATATCACTTCAAAGTGGTCTTGGTCAAGGTCAAATGTTCAGGTCATCAAGACTGTGAAAGCAATGAGAAGGAATTCCCTGTGATATTATATGTCTCATTAAGTCTTTCCACAGCTACTGTTTTGTGAAAGAGTTAAACAGCAAGACAATATATGTGAAAACACTTCCAATAAATATGTCTCTACTTATTCGCTTAAACAGAATCACCAATTATTCAGAGAGTTAGCAAACCCTTTGGTTTCGTTTGACAAAGATGATGTAATGGGCTATTACATGCCAACATGGAATTTTCTCACATGATTGACCCTTTTTATGTTTATTTCTCTGACCACATACTCTTTTTAATATGTTAAATGGTAACTAACAGAAATGTACTTTTGAATTATTAACTAAGTCATAGCTTTTTTTGTTTCATGCTCAATTTACTACATACTTTGAAAGTGGACTTGTGCCTGATTTTCAAACAGCAGAATAATTGCAAATCTAACCTAGAAGAAACAAGGATCTGTTTTGCATCTACAAAGCTTCATGATCTGCTTTTTGTTGCTGTTTTGAACTAGAGTTGATAAAACAGGAACAACTTCTCTGGATGATTTTAAATGAATAGTTTGAAAAAATAAAGAACTGCTGGATTACAAATTACCATTGAAATTACAGAGATAATCAACCATGCTTCCTAAAATAGCTGAAGTTTCACAATTGTCCAGTGGGAAGACAAAGTATATCAAAAGCCAACTCACAGAAATGACGATGAGAGTAATTTACTTTAAAACTTTTCCATGGCCAACTTTGTAGTTGTCATCATCTTGGGCAATACTGGGAAACAAGAGAAGTATGAACTGTAATGATTATAGTGCAAGCACACTTGAACCTGCCAGCACACAAAGTATCGATTTCAACTGAGCTAAACTTTATTCTTTCCTTTGTTTTTTATTACTTCACTTTGGGATTACCAGGGGAATACATGTTGATACCTAACTTATTTCTAAAAGAATATATCTTGAATTAGAAGAAGAATCAAACCTTTCAAATATTGGACTGGATACAAGAATTTATTACATAAGTGTCAATTTTTCAGATTTCAATATTCAAGTCATTGAGTTTAAGTCCAAGGCCCCCCAGTTAGCTTCACAGGTCTGCCTGTGAAGACTCCCCCTTCTCTCTTCTACATCTCTCAGCCTAACTTGGGAAGTTTAGAAACAGAACCGAAGGCTTCCTTTAGGCAACATAGGACTCACGCTACTGAAGCAATCCTTCAATACACAGCATGAAAGCAAAGTGTTCCTTTGCCACTTGTTGCAAGGCTGAAGACCGGAACAGATTTCTCCAAGATGAGGCGAAGATACGAAAGGTTATTTAAAGATTGGGTCCTAAGGAAAGATTACTTAAAAGATTGAATTATTGATTTGTTCTCCTCCTTGCCTCCCACTAACCTGATCTCTGCAACAATTTTGAACTCATTAAGGAATTTCAGCACCATTTGTCAGGGAATAGACAAGAGGTAAAGTCCTACAAGTTCTAAGAAAATTTGCTGCTGTACAGAGGACACAAGACCCAAGTCATTGCCTCTAACGAGGGGAAGACTACAGCTCTGAGCTCTGTTTTCAAGTCTGGCTGGCTCAGTTGAGCAATCAGCACATGCATACAGCTTGGAAACAGCTATACCATAAGCTGTGACCTGCTCGTCATCCCTGGCAGCAGAAAGGGAGATGAGGATACACTTGCATGCAGGGATATCAAAGAAAGAAGGGGTGGGGGGAAAGCACACATTTAAAGACTGCCAGTGCAGCGTAGCGCTGATTACCCAGCTTGCACCCAAGCAACCCACCAGCTCGCTGCCGTGCTGGCTGAAGCAGGTGGTCAGACCCAAAGCTGCAAGGGTTACTCAGTAAGGTTTGCCCAGCCATGCCCAAGGGTGAGCCAGCAGCAGCTGTTAGCAGAGTAGAGTAGTTAAAAGGGCTCAATGAGCAGTCAATCTCAAATGCTTTTGAATGGACTGAATCCATTCCAGCTCAGGCATTGCCATGACCACAATGGACATTGAAAGGGAATGCATGATCATGGAATTTTCCTTCCAGGTATGAAAATGCTATCTCCTTCTGTGGGTAATGCGAAATACCTAGAGAGACCAGAAACTGCTGATAGCTCTTGATGGTCCTGGTGTGTGTGGGATCTCCAAGATAACCGATGGCTCTCTAGAAACTCTTTTGCTCCAGAAGCAGCAGGCACTTGCCACTCCTCTGACTCAGTCCAGCAGTAACAGCAATATTTTATTCTCTATAAACTTTTAAGTCAATAGCCCCTTGTTTTAAATACACCTAAATCTAAAGACTATGTAAGAATAAATGCAAATTTTTCGTCTTCTGTGGGTAATGCGTCTGCACCTAACAAAAAGAGAGTGAAGAAAAAAGGAAAGCAAGCACGTCCAAACCTGCTTGTACATTCATATTCCTGTATTTTAGTTTCTGACAAAGATGACTGAATTTAGTAATACCATGATCTCTTGTGAGTCTGATTGGGAATGTGGACCTGAGCCTGCATGCTTGCAGGATCAGCCTAAGAGCTACAAAGCATGTAGGCACCAGTTGAACTCATTTCCTCAAATCAGTATCAGTTTTTCACTCCAATTGCATACGTAGCTCTTTCATGCAAAAGCCATACACTTAGCAGTAGGTGACAAGGGTACATTAGACATTATTGGAAGCTAATCTATAAGCAGTTGGGCTGACAGATTAGCCTATACTTGTGCTCTTCACAGCACATGCATTGTAATCAATCCATTTTTCATGTGCAAGTGCATTGCAGAAACTTGTTTTCAGGGAAAAATGGTAGCAAGCCCTATATCTATAACAGAGAAGTCTATTCATCTGTGGCATTCTATTTTCAACAGCTGCTTCATACCCATGTATTTTAAAAGACATGCTGGTGCTACTTCAAAATCTCTAGGATTAAAGCCATGATCTAAAGCTTATTCAAGTCATGTTGAAACACAGCAGGCTGTGAGGCTGAACACAGTCTGACAACTAGTCTAATATAGATATTAAAGTTATTTTAGGAATCTAGCATATATGGCCTACATCTAAGGTCAGAGTGGATAGACCTCAAAGTTATTTCAACTCCTTTCACTGTACTGCATCTAGCTGCTTTCCCATCAAGTAGGATTTTTTGAAAAACAGATTGTTAGTCTTCTGGTAAATAAATTGTTTCATGACGAATCTTGGATGGCATATATGTTGCCATAACAGGGATATGCTTATTACCCTCTTAAAGCTTTGCTCAAACCTGTAATGCACCCTTTGTATTTGAAATATTTCAAGCTGTGATAATACCCTTATTTTTCAAACAGGATTCCTAAATCTCCACTTTTGAAAATGAGGACAGCATGCCTAATGAGCATACACCCAAAGATCACCGGATCTTCAGATGTTTTCTGTGAATTTCATTTTCAGAAGCACTTAACGATTATCGATCCCAAATACTGTGGCTCAATATCAACACTTCTGAAGAAATGGAGACTGAAGGAAAATAGAGAATAGAACATTTGTCCAACTGAATTCCCATGCCAAGTGAATGCTACAGTTATCAGCAAATCACAGAATCAATTAGATTGGGAAAGACCTGAGATCATTAAGTCCAACCTAAAAGCTCCAGTTCCCAAGCTATTATATAAAAGAAAAAGAGCATGTGGTTAGTGTGAATACAGTTGGTTCAGAATACACAAAAACCAATGGCTGGTCAACAGGAGACAAGCAGAAAGTCCTGGGCCTATGAGACTTGAAAACAACAGAACCTCCTTCCCTTTCTCTGCATCAATATTATTTTAGCACTTGAAGGGGTGAAGCTACAAGCAGGAACATTAAAACAGAAGTTTTATACTTTTGTGCTTTTTATACTTTTGTGGGTTTTTTTCACTCCTGGAGCAGAGGCCAAACGAGTAGACTTCGTTTGGTGTGTGAGTACATCAACTATCTCCAAAACTCCTGGGACTTGTTCCCAGGTGAATAGTGGATACTTCAATTTCTAAAACATGGGTACAGCAATGTCAAAACTGCTCTATCTAGGCTTTCTAGGTAACATCCAACTCAAATCCTGGACTTGTCAATTGTAACTACAAATGTCTCTGAAAATTTGGATTGCTTTGCTAAGGCAGTGCTTAGCGAAAGTGGACACCAGTTGTCTCTGGCAATAAAAAAAAAATACAAAAAAACCACTTCTGTTTGCTAGATTCCTGTTTTCCGGCAGTCTAATATTAATTTCTAACCTGGGTACTAGAAAAAGAAAACTGAAGTTTCATATTACTTTAAAAAACCCCAACAGGATTTCAAAATCATTTCAGACGGATGTTGAGCTGGCAAAGAACAGGAGTCCCTGTCACACAGAGACAGCACAGTTACTTAGGATTGTGCATGTCAATGTCTGACAGCTGAGTACCCACTCAAAAGCACCCAGAGTTTAAATGTGAAACCAAACCTGAAAGGAGAATCAGCTATAAGGATTAATTCTCTAATGCAAAATCCACAGTGTTCCACAGCTATGTTCCAGCCACTGCCTGAAGCCTTGGTTATTTCAACTTCACCTTGGTTTTTAAATGAAGTGTCATAAATGGCATACAGTTCTCAAGACCATTCTGAACTGGAAGATTACATCTCAGTTACAAACAATTCATCCAAACAGACAAAGGTGTCTTTGGGCCAATAAACCAATTGCTTTTGTCTATAAAATTCAGTTGTGCATATAACAGTGTTGCCTAGGGACAGATCCTTGTCCTTGGCCAACTCCCGTTTGCCATCACAGAAGGCACACAAGCACAACCATCAACCAAGCCTTGCCCAGTGTACAAACAGTAGCAGCAAGCAGCATTTTCAGAACTGGAAGTGAGTAGCAAAATATTTCTACCTTAAAGGTCCTTCCAGTTTGACCACCAGCAACCAAATCTGAATTTCTCTCAGTGCTTTATTCAGCCATCTCCTTGACAAATGTGCCAGCACCAGGTGCATTTGTCTCTGAAACAGACAGCTCTTAGTACAACACGGTTTGCACAACACCTGCGTTTCCACAAAAAACAAATTTGTGCATTCCAAGGGATGGAGCACCCCAACATCTGGAAAGCACATTCTGCAAAACTGGTGAAATGAAGAAAATAACTGAAAACAAATATCAGTGACTGATTTACACTGCTCTCCTGCTTGAAAGTGTCCAGAACGAGATGTTTCAGAAAAGGCTAACTAGAACAATTTACCAAAAAAACCCCAAACATTTCTCCCTAACATACATGAGTTATATTGTACACACATCAATTCATACATTTCTGTAATTTACAATTGTAGCTAAATACCATAGTTCATATTGTCCAGCCATATAAACATAATTTCCAGATTTTACATTACAAAGACTTAACTTGACCCCTAGCAACATTGATTTCCACACCTTAATTATAGGAGCCCATGGTAAGCTTTTCCACTTCTAACCAATTTTAACACAATATTTTTTTATTGAATCAATATTATCCCCCGATGTTTTAGTTCCTGAACAAATTATGTTCTTCCACTTACATAATCTACATGGTATACTCTGCGTGGTGATTATTTTCATGTCATATTTGAAGGTGTTATTCAGGTCAAAAAAATGACAAATTGTAGGAGATAGTAAACCCAGTATATTTGACTGTTTATACACTTCACCAACACTTCAGTATTTTTAAATTAAGTAAATATTACATTTACACTGCTGCACATTAGGGTGAAGGAATTTAAAGGATCATCCACACTAATAGCAACTCAGAGTTCCTTCTTCAGACCAGATCTGGAGGTAGAATGGTTCCTTTTGGCCCTGGGAAAAACACCCTGGGCAGCTAAATTCCACACAGGTTATTTCACACTGGCTATCCTAAAAAAACCAACCAAACAACAGCAAACAAACACCCAAAATCAGAACCAAACCAAAAAAACCCAACCCAAACAAACCAAAAAAAAACCCCCAGAAAGAACAAATTTAAGACAGCTTAAACTCCAAAAAGTCTGCATATCTTTTAGTCTGACACCTCGAAGTTTTCAAACAGCTAAGTAAACATTTTTGATCAGGTAGTCCACTTATTTTGCCCACGCTATCTCCAAATTAGGGCCCATGCCAAGGCTGGGTCTGTTGAGACACAGCTACTCTTGGCAGTAGTAACCTTTCTACTCAAACCAGTAACTCCAATCAAATTTAGCACATCAGCAAAGCATTCACACAAGCAGATACTGGTCTCAACAGAGACTTGCAGTCACTGGTGTTTATCATCATCATCAGGTGAGGCAGGTGTTTGCCCAAGAGCTCCTCTGTCATCATGCTTTATTCCCTGTGATTTGACTAAAAACAACAGGAGAGCAGATCTGAGCTGCGCACTTATACAGTGAAGCAAAAAAGAAAATCTCGGTTGGGAGGTAGCAAAGGCAGCTGTGCCTTCCAGACAAGTCCTGGACCTTTCTCCTCCTCATACTCTACATGGCTGCAGGGGAGCAGCAAGCAGCACCACTCTCAGCTGAGAGAAGGCAAAGGTTTCCTTTTCTGCCCAGTAAAAGGGCAGGAGATGAAGAAGTCATGAAGCCTGGCTTTGATTACATCAGGACTGCATCGGGTACAGGGCTGACAGGTAGCCCCTGCCCACAGCTGCAATTCACCATTCTGTCTGTACTGCACATTAAAATGGATGTCAGTCTTGGGCCTGGGATTTCAAATCACAAGTCAGCAGCTCAGCTTCAGCTCAGAAGTGTAATGCCAGCTAAGGTAAGCAAGCTGGGGCCCGAGCTGAGACTACAAATTAAGTCAAAATGCAGCTTACACTTCCCCCCTCCCACCCCAGGGGTAAAAAAATTACATTGATCACTAAATGAAAGTTTTCCACTTGCGTTAAGGGCACAAAAAATGCCTTACTGGGCCAGACCCATGATGAACCTTGCCCAGTGGCAGGAGGACACATGATACATTACTCTTGTGCTCTCATAGCACCTATAAGAACTGGATTATGAAAGTTTAAAGCCCTGCTCATCCCCTATTGGCTTATGGAGCAAACATCCCTTACAGTTTGTCCATCCTTTTTTGCATCTGATCACATTGTGTCTGCCTCCACAGCCTCCAGAAGTTCACTGTGCACTGTATTTAAGTATGCTTTATCTGTTTCAAATCTATTTCAATTAATTTCCTAGCTCTTCTGTGGTGAGATTTAGTGAATAACAGTTCATCTTGCCTTCACCAACTTCATCGCCTACCAGAGATGTCTCTGCTTTCAACTACAGCAGAGGCCCAAACTTTTCAGTCTCCTTGGTATGGCAACTGCTACATTCCCTTTGTCATTTTGACTACTTACAAGAGCAGCAATTAAATCCCCTGTGTCTGTCTTGACATGTAGAAGTCAGGACAGCACATTGCCTGTTATTTCTGATTGTATTCAGCTGTAACTTCCTCTAGTATTCAGCAATTAGGAGGGGGAGTGGAAGAAAGTACTTTGAAAGTAGGACTGTTATTCATGCCAGCATAGAATTGAGTCCCTGGTATGGTTCTGAACCATTTACTTTAAATAGGCACAAACTATGCCCAGTCCTCACTGTTGAACAAAGTACACCCCAACCCCATGTATTTGAAGCATTTTACCCTAACAAGGCATAATTTTTATATTTGCAGAAAAGGCCTTTTTGTATCCTTGAGAAGCTTCACAAAATACATGATTCCTTTAAATCATCCTCCCTGTTTTTCAAGAAAACTACATCTCCAGCGTGTCTTTTATACAGCTGATAGAACAAAATTAAGAATCCTATGATCACTGTATCCGTAGTAACTGAAATATAACTACATCTGTCTATACAAAATGTCTGTAAGAAAAAGCCTTGCTTGATCCAGATTGGAAAAAATAAAAGAATCCTCTCAACTAATGCTTCACCATTTGGTGAATTATCAGAACCCATTTATTACTTTTACTGAGTCTGAAAGACAAAAAAACTGGGCCCTAGAGTATTAGTTACATGTAAAAGAGACTCCAAAACAAGCACCAAAAATTTCTGAAACATTTCCTCTCCTCAATTTCACTTCCCAACCCCCATACACCAAACAGATTAAACCAACCTTTCAATTTCTTGAGAGTTACACTCAGTCTTTGACAAAAGAATCAGAACTCTCTTCCTTGCTGAGCCAGGAAAGCACATCACTTTTTAACAGGTATTACCAGTGTGATTTCTTAAATAAATAAATCAGTCTTCCCAGTTACGGGCACTGCTCTTATGTTCATTTTAAATCTGACTAAAAGATATTGGAGCAATCGCAACCCTGATCTCCTACAAAGAAGAAAAGTGAATCAGAGTTAAATGCTACCTGGATGGCACTTAGGTGTAGCACCAGATGTGGTGGAGGTGAAGATGGAATACGCAGCATGAAAATAGAGTAGGAAGGAAAAAGAGGAGCAGAGGTTCACATCCTTCTTTGCAGTTTGCCTTTTATCAGGACACCTATCTGAAACAAGAGAATATTAATTCATTTGCATATAAGGCACTGGATGCCCCATCTTTGGAAGTGTTTGAGGCCAGGTTGGATAGAGCTCTGAGCACCTTTGTCTCTGATCTAGTTAAAGGTGTCCCTGCCCATGACAGGAGAGTTGGAACTAAATGATCTTCAAGGACCCTTCCAACTCAAACCATTCCATGATTGTATGTAGAATTCTCCTTTTCCTATGTGAGTCTAGTAAAAAATGAAATAATAAAAAAAAAATTTTAACATAGCAATGACTTCTAGTTACATCCTTTTTTTAAAAAAGGGTTTAGATATCAGTGAATTACAATGCATCTCATGCAGCTACCAGAGCTGAACCCCATAATGCTGTACATTGGGTTGCCTTCTAACTGCTTAAGGTTTGCTCTTCTTTTGTCAGCTCCCACAACATGGTTTTCCTCCTTCTGCAGAAAATAAGTTTGAGTGTTCAGTACCCTGCAAGATACTTTTCTTATTGTCCTGGATGTGTAAGAACACAACCAGATTAAAGAAGCCTTTATCCCACTATCAAGAATTCATTCAATAATTTCTGCTATTGTTTCAAGGTGAGGAGCAGCATTTACTTTAAAAATGAAATAGTTATCATTAGTTTTCTGTCCATAATAAAGAGATTCTACTCCATTAAACTTACCATGTCTCAGAGTAAAAGAGCTCTGAACCTTCCTTCATCCTTGCCAAATCTCTCCCTTTTCAATGTGAGGTGTGCCTGACCTAGAAATAGATTTTATTCAGAGGATGGAGACTAAAAGTCTTTGTGTGGTACAGGTGGAGAGGCAGGGGAGAATGTCAAACAGCAAAGCTTCATTTGGCCACTCACTTGGAAAAAAGCACAGCCAGTTGAATTTTTATCAGTCAGAAATAGCCTGTGGGTATGCTGCTTCTTTTTAAATCTTTTATTTTCGTCCTTAGCTTTCAGCATCCTTTTTCCTTTCAGATATTCTGCTTTAAAAAAAAAAAAAATCCCTCAGAGTGATGGAGGTCCCTCCAGACACACAGATATTTGACATACGTGATAGGGAGGTACAGCCTTGAAAATGGACCAGAATGAATGAAGCAGTCTATAGTTACCAACACAAAAACCTCAAATACCCATATCTGAGCAGAATTCTAAAAACCAGTATTAGAGAAAGCGTTAACTTTCCTGTAATGAAGTAAATCAAACCTTCCCTAAAGCCCTATCTGAAGGAGGGGTGAATTTAAACCATCAAAGAACTGAATTAGACCACATTTGTTTCTTTGGTTAAGCCACTGATTCATTCGGCATCATCTTTTTATTTGTCTTGTATCATGAATCCTCAGGATTGAATCCTTAGAATTTGAAGATCTCACTCTATTCTAAAACATCAGCTAAATCAGAATGCATTATTTCCTAAATGGATGGAAGTTCAATTATTTGTGCATCTCCAAGTAACTGTTCATTCAATTTTCAGAGAACCTACATTTGTACTTGTGCCAATAGATTTCAGCCATACCCTATCAACAGACTAGCAAACACAGAAGTTCACAATTTCACAGACACACACATTTGTAAAGCACCATAGTTACTGCATTTTTGGTTTGATATAAACCCTAGCAGAAGGTTAATGTAGGATGGACTCCCAAAAAGTGAAGCTCAAAGACAGATTTGAAGTAGGAGGAGCTGTTGGTCACATATGCCTGTTGTTAACAGATTTTATTCTTTAAAGCAGTGGTAGAGGGTAAGAAAAGAACGAACATGTTGAAAACTACCATGAGAAAACTCAGAATCCAGATCTTTCATTTCCACGGCATTATAAACATGAACAAAGTAGAATACAGCTTCCTTGCTTCACAAATATAGGCATGTGGAAAAAACAAATGTAATTTACACTACTATATAAATATCATAATGTGCATCTTCTTTCAGCTAGGAGAGGGAGTTAAGTATACAGAATATTCTGACTTGGAAGGGACCCACAGGGATCATTGAGTCCAGTTCCTGGCTACACACCAGGTAAGATAAAAGGTAAGCCATGTATTTAAGAGCATTTTCCAAGGCTTACAGACTTGATCACTTCCCTGAGGAGTTTGTTCCAGTGCTTGACCACTCTTTCAGTGGCCCTAATATGCTATTTGAACTTCTCCAATGCAGCTCTAAGCCATTCCCTGGCATCCTATCACTACACACCAGCGAGGAGATAAGGGCATTTCCCCTTCTGCTCCCCCTCAGGAGGAAGTTGTAGAAAAGAACGAGATCATAACTCAGGTTCCTCTTTTCTACACTAAGCAATCCTTGTGTCCTCAGCCACTCCTCATAAATCATGTATGTTTTACCATCTTTGCTGTCTCCTTTGGATACATTCTAATATTTCTCTCTCTCATATTGCATAGCCCAAAACTGCACACAGTACTTGAGGTGAGGTTCATCAGTGGTGGGTATAGTGGGAAAATGGCTTCTGGCAGCTTAGCTAATAATGTCCCTGATGGGCCCTTTTAGTCACCAGGGCACACTGTTGACTCATGTTGATCTTACTGTCAACCAAAAGCCCAAGATCCCTGTCTGCAGGGCAACATTCCAGCCTCTTGTCCCCCAGTCTAGGGGAACAAGGATGATACCACCTCAGGTGCAGAACCTGGCATTGGTCCATGCTAAATTTCAAATGGCAGGGTTTTCCCAATGCTCCAGTCTACAAAGATCTCTCTGTGTTCGGCTGTTCTACCCCTGAGGGAATCAACAGCTCATAATTTAGTATCATTGGCAAACTTCTTAGTGTGCACTTGACTCCTATGTCCGGGTCACTGTTAAAAACACTGAAGAAAACTGGTCCTAAAATTGAGCTGTGGGGAACACCACTAGTCACTGGCCAAATGTTAATCCCTCTACTACAATGCTTTGAGCACAGTCTTTCAGCCAATTGTTCATCCATCCTACTGTATAGGTGTCTAGCTTGATGCTGTCCAGAAGGATACTGTGAGAGACTGCATCAAAAGCTTTCTTAAGATAAAAATACAAGCAAGCAACCAAAACAAGACACCAACATATTCACTACCTTCTTTTTCTCCACTAGGTAGATAACCTTCTCTCTTAAGAGGACATTAAATTAATAACCTATGACTTTCCCTTCATAAGGCCATATTGACTTTGACTGACACATTGCCTTCCAAGCGTTTTACACTAATTCCCAGAACAATATTCTCCATAGTTTTACCAGGCACCACAAAGTGCCTGTAACTAGCAGGGTCTTCCTTCTTGCCCTTCTCAAAAAATTGGAATAATTTACCAGCTTCTGGTTAACCAGGACCTGTCCAGATTCCCTAGACTGTTTATAAATGAGAGAGGTCTCACAATAACGTTGACAACTCTTTCAGTACATTCTGCTTTATCTCCATCCCTACTTGTAAGGTAACCAACCTCATCAAGTAACAGACCAATGTTTATTGAGTCCTCCTTTTGCTGTTAACATGATTACAGCCTTTTCGTGATCCATCAGCTTACTGCCCAGCTTCAATTCCAATTGAGTTTTAGCTGTATGAATTTTCTCCCTGCAGTGGTGAGCTGTCTGTTGTCTTCCTGTGTAACCTGACCTGACTATCAAAGTCCATGTACTTTGAGGCACTGAATTATTTGCTGCTGCAGTCTTAAACATTGACAAGCATTTATGGACCCCGATTCCTTCAAAAGCAGATTCTGAATAGACCTGACTAACTAGATACTTGAGCAGCCTACAGTCTGCTCTCTCAAAAGCCAAATATGTTAGCTCTGCTAATAAGGGTTTTTGTTTTGGTTTTAGGTTTTTTTTTGTTTGTTTGTATTTTTTTTTTCCTAACACCAAAGATTTTAAACTCTATCCTTTCATGATAACTGTGGCCAAGACAGACACTAACAATCACTTCACCCACAGACCAACAACAGATTCAGGAAGGCATCTTTCCTAGTCAGCTCCCTTAGTATCTGTATCAAGAAGTTATCTTCAAAGTGCTTCAGGATTTTCCTAGACCCATTAGTGTCCGCTGTATGATAGTCCCAATTAATACCTGTGGAGGTGACCTAGAAGAACAAGAGTGACTGTTGTAGTGATTTCCCTTAATTCCTTCTAGAATAATACACTGGTGTTACTATGCTGGTTGAGCTATCTATGGTAGACTCTCACATTTGCTTCATTACTTTCTCCACTAGTCCTTACCAGAGGTTTTCAACCACATCATCCCTAACTGCAAGTGCTGCACAGTCCAAACCTCTTCTTTACATACACCACTACCCCTCTTCCTTGCCTGCCCCACCTACCTCCTCCTCAGGAGCTTATAAACACCACAGCACTCCAGTCACTGGACTCGTCCCACTAAGTCTTGCTTATGACAGTGATGTTTTAGCTCTGGGACTGAGAAAAAGCTACCATTTCCTCTTGTTTATTCCACATACGGTCTGCCTTCATATGCAAACATTTCAGATGTGCTCCAGTGTACATTGTGGTGCAGCATGAAAGCCTGCATCAGCACACCATCCCTCAGGATCCAGGCACTGATAAGCCAGATCTGCCTGTTTTTTTCATTGTCATTCCCTACAATCAGGAGGATGGAGAAAAATACTACCTGTATTTCCAATCCCTTTTCCAATCTCCCCAAGGCTGTGAAGTCTCTTTTGATCACCCTTGAACTTGGCATTACAACTTCATATGGAACACATATGAAAACACATATATTGGGCTAGCAAATCTCTGGGTAAGATCTTAAACCCAACCCCCAGAGAAGTAACAAGCTTCTCTAAAAGGCAGGTCTGGTCAGCAGATTGGGCAGCTGCTCCTTTCAGAAGCGAGTGTCCTATAATAATAAATTGTCATTTTTTTCTTCATGGATGCAATCATGATGTGGCTGTTAATGAAACTTCCCTGTCTGACCATCCAGGAACCACTCTGGCAGTCACACTTGCAGCACCTGAGCTGGAACCAAAGCCCCTTCTCAGCTACATAGCCCACACTCACAGAGCCAGACCAGGTTTCCCACTGCAGTCTTAGAGCCTAGATCCTTCAAATAATTTAATCCTGGTTCAATAACTGAATAATAAAATGACAGCTTGAGCCAGGTGTCTTTGAGGACAGACCCCAAAAAAGGAAACCCTGGGCTTTGATACCCTTGGAGTCTAAATACAGTCAAGCCTGGGGATTGGAGACTCCTGCAGTTTGTCTGTGTGTCCATCGCCTGTTTGGTGCCACAGGCCCCCATGCCCCTTGTTATGCAAAGGATTAGCAGCTCACAGCCTCTTGCCTGGGGCCTTCACGACCCAGAGCTCAATCAGCAGCTTGCAAACTGAGCTACCTGCACTGAATATATTTCTCAACATAGGGAATAGGCTGACTTGACCTTGGTGACTTCCCATGAAAGGGCGGATCCTCTTCAATTTCATTATGTCCCAGTCCATTCAATTCCAGAGCCTCACATGTGTTGCATAAAGCCACATGGGAGGACAAGGTAGACAAGCAGTAGGTCCTTTCCCTGTCCCCAGTAGAGACTCATTTCCCTTCACCTTCTGCCTGGCGGTCAGAGAGTGCAGGACACCTCTTGCCAGGCTTTGTACCTAGTTAACAATTCTGTTCCACACAGGGCATCATGGTTCAATCAGTCAGCCCCCTTCTTGGACTCGCAGATGCTCCTCAACCTGTCCACTTTATCCCAAACCTTGGTCACCAAGCAGAGCAGCTCTTCCACCTGGGCCCACCTCCCACAGACATTCCTGCTGTTGACCTTGGGCATCTGCGGATACTCTGGGCAAATCATGCAGCTGGAGATCTAGAGAGCTGCCTGCTCCCTTGGAAAGTCCATCTGGGTATCTTCCTCAGTCCCAGCATGTGGTAGTACCACAGGGGGACACAGAGGATGTGGCTGCCTGTCATCCTTGCTCAGGATCCCTGCAGGGGGATTATGACCAGGGATGGGTGATCTGGCCAGCAAAGCTGCAGTCCCCCTGTGTCTTGGTGTCCTCCAGCAGCCATCTGTCTTTGCTGCCACCTGGTCACTCCCCACATGCAGCCTGAGGGTGTCAGTCACCCAGGAATGCCCTCAGGCCTTCATCAGGTGCACTCCAAGCCTGGTGGTCCATCAACACACAGCCCACTGCGACCACTGCTGTTATTGCTCTTGTCCTCACGCACAGCAAGTGCTGCCCAGTGCTGCCATCGGCTTCCTGGGGTTTGACCCAGTTGTGTACTGACAACACATTAAAATGTTCTGAAAGTGACTGAAATACAACAGGCTGAAGACATTGTTCCTTTGTCAGTAACTCAGCATTAGCTCATCTGTGCTAATTTGCTGAGAGTCAATAAATGCCCAATAACCAGAGGCATCAGTGCTAAACACTCAGTTTTGCACCTTGTGCCAACCAGCAGCCTCAAAGGGAGGAGGAATATCTTGCTAGGTTATAGCTCCTGTCCCTGTCACAACTATCAGAGTGACTAGAAAATCTTGAAAAGCAAGAGGGACAAATAAGAAAGAAAACTGAAATCAAGGCCATGACACAGGCAGCTGATTTGCCCAAAGAGGAATATTCAATCGCAAAAGTAATGATATATATTAGTTTTTAAACACTAAGTAATGGAACACTTGTTCTCTTCATGGCTTGGAAGTCAGCTGCCGGATATATTGCAGGTCTGCAAGTGTCATGACTACATGTAGATAAATCTAGTTAGTAAAATCCAAGACTATTGTTCTGGGGGTAAGCAGACCACAATATTAAGACAAAAAAAATTAAAACCCCAAACCACTCCTGTTTTTGCAAGTGTTTCAGAAACTGAAGTTCAGCTATGAACTAATATCTAGAGAGGTACTAGAAAATATAAGCCTAGTAACTTACACGACACTGTAACTAGTCAAATTAAGTTCGGGTTATATTTTAATCTATGAACAAAAATAATACTAAATAGAAAGCCTCAAATCAGATTATTGCAGCAGCCATTTGAAACCTCTTCCATATGGGGGCACATACCTTAAATAAGTAAAAAATCTGTGTTTACTTCTAAGTAAAAACATCACAGAATCCAGTGCTCACAGTATCTGGGACTATAAAAAAATCCAGTTTTATATATATTTAAAACACAACCAAACCCACCTAACCTTCCAAAAATCACACACAAAAGGAAAAAAAGTGAGGAGCAACAACAACTATAAATATACCAATGCACTCATCCATCCTCAGCCAAGAATTAGAGCCACTAAATTACACAGCTTCACAGGGGGGCCGTGAAGGGTGTCTAACACACCCTGCCCCGCATCTTTCAATCCTTTCCCTGCAGCAACCACTAGCAGTAATGTGCCCCATTACAGCCAGGCAAGATCTTGAGGTGACTGCACAATACTGGACACACCAGCAGAGAAGGGTCTATACTTTAAACCTTGCAATGGCAAGCAGAGAAAAACCTCACAGTGGTTAGGCTTCCAGTCAAAGATAAGTACAGGGACCACAGCAGACATGCTTTTTCAGTCTGGGTGAAACCACGCTTCCTTCGGGAACGGTATGCCGGCAAACATTTACCGACAGGATGAGGTCACATGCAAGCTCAAGCTCAAAGCAAAAGGAGCAAGGTACCCAAATCAAAGTGTGTCCAAGTCAAACATCAGAGTTCAGAGAGAAGCAGGGTGACTGCCCCCTGGGCAGCAGGTGAATCCCAAAGCTGTGAGCTCAAACTCACTATCCCTTGTTCACTCAGGGGCACAGTCACAGAGTTACTCAAGCTCAGACACCTGTTTTGTCAAGCGACAGTTTGCAAGCACACAGCTTTTCAAAGAAAATTATTGCACTCAGAAAAATAAACACATGAACCAGCCAGAAGGCCAGTAATTAACATTTTGAATAAATATTGGTAGTTATCAAGGCATCTCATGCAAATACCACGAGCTACATTTGGACATATTTGTGGATAAGTCAAGGTGCTGACAGGTGAGGTTGTGCATGATCCTGACAAGTTTAAAAAATCCTGCCCAGCTCTTGCTCCCTGCCCGTGTGTTTTCTTTTTCCACCGAGAAGACATCCAGAGCTGCTGCTTAGGTTCTGCTGCCAGTTTCGGTCCCTGGGGAAAGCGAGAACAAGACTGACAGGTGGGTCTGAAGCCACAGGATCTTAAAAACACTCATCTCCACTCAACCCCCTCGGTGTAGGACTGTCTGCTAACCCCAAGGACACCGAGTCCTCTGGGATGCACGGCGCGGCCGCCATCTCCCGCTGCGCCCCACTTCTCGGCGGTTGCCATAGCACTGAAAGGCAAACCTAGCAACAGGCACACAAGCCTCCCAAGTACACAACTCCAAACCACATTTTTTAAATAAATTAAATTATCCTGCCTTGCCTGTTGCCGAAAAAGAAAAAGTACAACATGTTTCAAGAAGCTGTTAAGACTGTGCCGCTTCTGTTCAGATGCACAAGAGAAGGGATTTAATTACCACTAAAATTAAAAGATAAGTGCTGTGCTGCGACAAAACTAAAGGAGCTTGCAGGAAGATTTGCTTTTTAATATGCCAAAAAGAAAAACTATTCTTCTGGTAGTTATTGACTGTGTAAGCAGTTGTGTTAGGCATCAGAAAGCAAAATAAAAGTTTAGATTTTATTTTAGACTGGGTTTTATCTTGCAACCCTGATTTCTCTGTGAAAAAATAAGGCTATACAGCACTTTGTTGGTTTGTGTTAGTATCACAGGGATTATTCGTGTCTCTTAATTAGTTGCACTACAGCTCAGGATCTTTCCTTTCGCTTTTCTTGTGCTTATCAACATGATTATTCAATACATATCCTAAGTGTCTGCAGTTTCTTCAGAGGTGTATTAACTTGGCCTCCAAATTTATCTACCTCTTCCACTATTTTAACTCTGTGACATGTAGCTGAAGAAACAGCCTATGGAGGAATGCTAAGAGGACAAAGCATTGGATTTCTGCAAATTTCACACAGTTAAGTATATTCCGTGCAATATGAACAGATGTCTCATAAAAGGGTTATAAAGTTCCATAAGCCAAATGGACATGGAGGCTTGAAGAAATAGAGGCATGCTCTGCTGGTTTAGCCTTCTCTTCACTGAAGGGTTTTTTTCCCTGGCTCCAATTATTTTTTCCTGAACAAACAGACTGACAGAAGGAATCCTTGGAGTAATAATTCTTTTCCTCTGAAATCACAGCCACTAAATTGTGTGAAGATCTCTGGAAGGATAATTTCAACAGAAGTGCCCCACCAAGTTTTGCAAGTCACCTCTTTAGTTAAATTCAGGCTGAATGAAGTGGTTCCACTCACTGCCGTGTGAAATTTTGTTGGGATTGATTTGACTTGTTTACCTGTTATGACAAATTCCATAGATAAATAAAACAGTTCTCATCCATGAGTCAGGAGGGTACATACAATGTTCTACTGAATCCCTAAGGAAAGCAATCTAATGATCATCCTGACTAAATTTACACATCAGCTTGGGGAAGAATGAGTGAGCAGGAGGGGACAAATTTCCCAAGTGCTAAGGAGCAGTGCTTCTCAGACGAAAGTGCAAAACAAGGTGCAGTACATCTTTGTGCAAACACAAAATAAAATGCAACCATATATTTTAGAGGTTCATCATTAAAGTGAACTCATATTGGAACATTATTTTCTGGCTCCTGTAAGCCCTAAAAAGCATGGTCATGAACCTCCCAGAACTCCAAACCAGCATGCTCACAGGTTTATTAGAAGTTTTTTGAAGGTTGTAATTTTATTTGGTAGTTCCCCGATGGATGCTGACTGTTCACATTTCTGTTGATGTATTTGAAATCACAACTCATTGAATTGTTTTCATCTGCAATTGGTCTTTTCAGGATAGGTGCTTGTGAATTAGAAACCCTTCCCCCCCCACACACTTACTACAGATAAATATTAGAACCAACACAGTAACACTCATGGCAAGTCAAGTGCACACAGAAATTATACCATCTGGCACAATTAGTCAGCCTGAGGGCTAGTTAATGAACTGTAAGATACACAATTGAGCATGCATATTGAAGTTGCAATTCTTTATGATACCAGTGGACACGTAAATTTAGCAGGGGACATAAGAAGTCTTCCTAGTACATAAGTCTTTTTGGTATGCAAAGAATTAGAATGCAAAGTTTTTCTCCAAGCCATTTCCATATGCCTCCTGCTGTTTCTGTAGCAGCAAACAAATGAAGAATTTTGGGGTTTATATACAGTAGAAACAGTAAGAGACATATAGTTCAGACTGTGTTTTTGATAGCTTTCAGCATTACACAAACACTGACACAGAAAATAAATTTGGAAGTTCCATCATCAAACTGTGATTTAAACACTATCTGCTGTGAATCAGGAATGACAAACACCACCATCCTCTGCACCTCATTCTTCTCCATACACTAATTTACAGTGCCTGAGGAATCAGCTCTGGGATGGTCATCCACTAAGAGAAGATGACAGCTCTTAACTCCCCTCCACAGAAACCATCACAGGACCCCATCATCTGACTGCCACTGAGAAAATTAGCATCTTAAATGTGTCACTTCATAGCTACTCCTGTGTCACTTCATAGTGGCTCCTGCTAACTCTGCTGTGGCAACATTTCTGTTTAAATCCTCTCTTTTTTCAGGGCTTCAGTACTCATTTACAGAGAGAACAGTACTGAATGTGCCATTGAGAGGTTCTGACTCCTCATCAAAAGTAAGAATTTAAAAACCCACCCAGGTGTTAACAGATTAACCATGTGCACAGCTGTCCTATGTGATGATACTAAATCCACTTTTTTCATAGCCTCTGACACCATGTATGCACGTCTATATTTAAACTCATATATATATATGTATATGCCTTGTTCCAAGCACAGGATTTAAAACTACAGCTTGCTTATTTCAAGTACTATTCTTCCTTAAAAGACACTCAAATATCATGGAAGTATTTCTGGGCATAATTAAATGCCTGACCTTCTGTGATTAAAGCAGAGATATCTGAGAATAAGGCCAAAAAGGCTATCAAAATTTCATTTACTATTTCATTACAATATTTCTCTCCTGGAGTAGTGGCAGAAGTGACTAGCTCTTTTATAAACATAGTGTTACTGAAAAGCACAGAGTGATACAACACTGACTTTAAAAATGCAGACATACCTTCTCTCCTGGTAGGTGCCAAATATTCAAAAACTTGGTGGCCAACTTTAAAAAGGAAGAGAATTCTCCTCTCATGCCTTATGTAGTGCTTTTTTTCACTGTACTAATTTCCTCAAAAGAAAGACTTTCTTCACCAGCATTATGTATCAAGAAGAAGAGCTGTGGAAAGAGTGAAAACCAAACCAAAACATAAAGAATGTCCATGAAAAGTTATGCTGTCAGGTCTAGAGGGTGATGTCAGCACTTTTACACTACTGATGCTGGTCAAGAACTGTGCATATATAAGTTGACAAAATATATTAAAAACTTTACAGAGTCTATGGTTAGACACCTTCTCCACTTCCACCCCCCTTCCACAGCACTATGTCTTATGGACTCCATCATTATTTAACTGCTTTCTCAGTAGCAGTTAAGTGAAACTGGCCTGCTTGAGAGGTTCTTTGGGTCAGTTTTTTTATCTCAACACAAAGCCTGTGCTAAACAGGGTTTCCTTTTAGCCTCCCTCAGTAGATACTGAACAGCCCTATTTGGAAGTCTCAGAGTGTAAGGACACACCATCTTTAATTAAAAGTTTAGATTTATCTTCCGAAGACACAACAAGAATTCACCATCAAACATGATTTCAGCAATCAAAACCCTGCTTTCATTTCTGAAGTCCCCAGAAGCTTTTTCTTTGCAGGTAACATTGCTTCCAAACACTTATGTTTAAAAGGAAGGTTCACAGAAGCAGCTCTCCACCCTTATCATTAACCACGGCATTTATTTGCAGAAGCAGAGCAGGCAATTATGCCACGTTCACCTCTACACATCACCAACAGAAAGCTACTTCAGTCTGAGGAGTACAGATCACTTCCACTCCTGCTCTCGCATAGGTAAACTGTATCATCTTGCAGCCACAGCAGTTCAGAGGGACTGCATGGGGAGAGCTCCTGCTGACTTACTATAAAACTTCACTCTGCACTTACATCTCTGTAAATACACGATCAGTGCTTCTGATGCTCTCTGTGCACTCCTAAATACCGCCAAGGGAAAAAGTAAGTCTGCTTTATAGACCAGAATCCTTTACTAATGGATGAGTTATTTGTGTTGATCAATTATTTATATTAATACCCATAGGGAGATGCAGGAGATGAGAAAGAAAAGATTGCCATGGACGAAATTCAGGGCTAGCATGTGTGTTCCAAGGGTGGTTTAAAAGTGTATTTTGTATGAAATCCAGAAGCTGCTTCATTAATTCATTCACATGTTGAAGCTGGTGGTGGTAAGAAGTCCTAAAAATTTCATTTTGAATAAGAATATGCGTCTTCAGCCAAAATTAGAAAACTATTTTGAAAGACTGCTTAAAGATAGGACTGAGTTATTCCAGAGCTTCTCATCATAATACATAATACAGAACTTGCACTCTTTACAAAACTGCATGTATGCTTAATTTCTTGCCTAAATCTCAAGGTTTTAATTTCAGAGTGTTTGTCCTCACCATACTCAGTTTTTCACTTCAGCATACGTTATTTTGAATCCAAAAAGACTGGAGAAATTTTCAATTAAAACTTTGAAAATGTCTCCATCAAGACAAAGAGTAAGCCTAGCACACAAAAGATGAAAAACAGATGAAATCATTGTGAAATATAATTTTTCCAAACAGAGATACAAGCTTTTCATTCAACTGTTTGGTTTTTTTGTTTCGGTTTTGGGATTTTTTTGTCAGCTTCCCTGCAATACTTAAGCTGGCTTCTTCAGACACAGAGTGGCACTCACATTTGATTGAATTTAGAGGGTGCAACCTGGGTCTTGGTCCAGGTCCTTGTCACCTGGTAATCTGGTGCATTGAAAAGAAACCATGGTTATGAACTGGCATTACTGAACACTTCAACAACACCATTTGAAAAAAACACATTCACTGAAGCCTAAAAGAAATATTTCCATTCTATGAGAAAAGTTAACTGAGCATAGTCGATCTGGTGTCAATGGATTTGTGATTATATAAAGTTATACTGACAGACCTTAAAGTCTTCCCTGACACACTGTGCTTTGCCCCTCTGCTTTCTTCCCTTCCTTGTTCTAGCACCAGCCCCCAAATTCCCAGCTCTTCATAATTCCCTGTTTTATTCAAAGCTATGGACTAACAAAACAAGGTTTGTTCTGCTTTATAAACAGCCTTTCTGTTGCATGTGCTTATTATTCTAAGAATGGCTGGGGTTAGGAAAATATCCCCTGAATTTAACTTATTGCAGAGTAGGTGCTGAGGAAAGCCCACTTGGGAAGTAGGGCGTGCACAGAATGATCCTTCTCCTGGTGTACTCTCTAGTAGTCTCTAGGTGTTGGCAAACTAGCAGTTCATGATTTGAAGACTGCCTTTAAATCTCATATGTTATTGCCACTAATGGATTTCTTCATGAAGCTACTGTATTGCTCCTTAATCCACCTGCTTATTTTAGCTTTTACAGCTTCTCAGAAAAATATGCTCCACAATTTACTTATTTGTATCAATACACTTTCACCAATGGTACATTAAGATAGAAAACAGAATCTTTTCATCTAGCTGATTTGTTTTTAAAGAGATGAAACAGCTTGTGTTTCTGCCCATTAGAAGTACCACATATTTAGATGCCCTTCACTGTATTATGCCAGACCTTCCGGAGTGAAGCTGTTGTCTGTGCTCTAAAAGCCACAAATCTGTTCGGACACCAACCCAAACGACTGCATAAACAGTTGTAGATATCTTTCAAGCTATATTGTATTGCTGAGTCAAAGGGCAAGCACTACTTACAGATGCACTGAAGGACTTCCTACTGCACTTTTATTTTTCCTGGAAGTTTCCATTCAAGACATGACCCCCAGTGACCCTTGTTAGCTCATAAAAAGCAGCTAGATCACAGCTCAGGATTCAGTTGCATAGATGACACATATTTGATCCACTTTTTATGGATTTTTTAGACAGCAGACCTTTTTCCTACAGTCACAGATAAACACTTACAAAAATGGCCTGCTGATGCATGAGCCTCCCAAATGTAGCTGATGGGGAAATGCATTCCTCTTTCAATTACTGAGATGTGCAAAAGTGAATTGGAAAAGTCAGTTTGGCATGAAACATTTGGAGAGTGAAGATAGCTCAGCTAAACACTGAAGAGTTAGTTGATTTTCTTTCCCAAAGAAATCTCCTTTATCTTCTACTTAATGTATCATAATTTCTCTTCTTGCTCTCCCCTTTGATAATTATGGAAAACTCATGTTTGGGATATATCCTCAGCAGTAATATGCATGGTAAATCTACAGACAAAAAGGGGGAGGGAGCAGGAGGAGGGTCCTCATATTTGAATAGAACTGCACTGGGAGAAGTAGCTTTATTTTTGTCAGAGCTATTTCCACATGATATCCTTCTCCCCGCTCCTTAAAGCTTCTGTCAAAAACATTCATCTGCAAATAAGACAGGTAATTACATTTCCAAGCTACTTGTTCCAGACAGATTGTCCTACTTATTTCTAACAGTTAGTGAGGCACTAAGACAAAGTTAATTGATAGCTAAATTATAGGTAGTTGCATTTAGAGGGTTAATTGCCTATCGTTTACAACTACACTTTTAAAAAAGCCAAAATTTGCATACCTACTTCCAGACTTTAAATGACTGGAGAACCAAAAAAGCATTTCTCTCTCAGTTTCAAGTCTTCAAAAACAAACACTACATCAATCTTTTTCACAAGAATCAGAACAAATCTCTCCTGCTGCTTTCCAGTCTTTATATGACACTGGAAATTATTCAGGCTCATCTCTGAGGCTTGCTCTGAGATAGTAAGATAGAGAGGCACTTGGCAGCAGCTGTTAACCCACCTGCAGAGACAACTTCTGTCTCATTTCATCTCTTGAATTGCTCAAGCCACCAGACTAATGCTTACTTGTTCCCAATTAAAGGCACCACATGGCCCTCTGGGACTGTGCAAGAAAGGAATGTTAGAGCTTTTGGGGCCTGAAATCCAAGCTGTTCCCCCTGTTTAAATATTGGGCAGCCATTAAGCTGCATATCCTGGAATGCCAAAATGGTTCACTCAGGGCAGCAATAAACCCTCACTGACAGAGTATACACAACCACTCAATGCTAACAGCTGTTTCTGTACTGGAAATCCTAAATTGCAGGTTCACCAGCAATCCTATTTATGATCATCTTCATAGGAAATAACCATTGAATCAGCAATATTCAATACAGAAAGCTGTATTTTAGAGGATTAATTTCCCAGAGTAGTAGATAACGTTAAAAAAATAGCATATATTGAAACCTATTAGAACAAATTGACACTCGCCTCCTCTTAATTATTATATCCTGAGAAATTACTTCTGCTAGTAGCAATTTTTTTTCCTTCTGGACAACCAAAGGTGACAATAACTCCAAAAAGTAAACACATTTAGTACTGACAGCCAGCATGTTAGCACGAAGCTTTGCAGTACATTTGTCTGTTGGTGTCGCTTCATAGCAATTGTGACTACTGAGTATTGACTATTTTTTCCTTCTGTCAGAAGGATGCTAACAACAGAATC
>VYXB01009368.1:0-35967 GCA_013397135.1 Pachyramphus minor | reverse complement strand
AAAAAAAAAAAAAGCCTGGTTTACTTTACTGGTATTGACTACCTTCAGGAAAAAAACCTCAAACATCCAACACCTCACTACACAGAAAGAGATTCTTCCTTGATCCCAGAGAAATGAAAATAAGTTAATAAGGTTAAGAAAGTGGGCTTCACAAACTGACAGTAGTTAGCAACATTTTTATCAGGAAACGTTATTTGTCAGTCATAATTTACTTATGAGAGTCCAGAAAGCCAAAAAACCACTTTCACTCTGACTATCCAAGGAAACCCAACTTGAGAGAGTCACTGGGAACTGTTGGTGTTATTAGGTTGGTACAGCCCAATGCAGAAGAGGGTAGGAATTTCCAAGGCATGAAGGTCCCGTCACTTCATGATAACAAGCAGTCTCAAAGGGAAGAGAGATCCAAATTACTGTCTTAATGGATGAGAAGCCACAAGCCTCAGCAATTTCTCATTTAATTTTTCTTCTGATCGTCCCCAAAGTCAACACACAGGACACATACAAGTCCAAAGCAGCCAAATCTATGGTTGTTTTCTGTCCCAAGGACAGAGGAATAGGCTGAAAGAATCACATTGGTCTCTTTTTGAGAAAGAACTAAGTTGTACACTTTTTATGTTAAGGCAGATCAGCATTGTGCACAAGATATACGATGACAAAGGCTGGAAAGTATTATTTCTAGTTACCATATTTACTGTTTGATATCTAAATATTAAGCTGTTGGAGAGCAACAAATCAGCCACTTGGAGAGGGTAACCCCAAGAACCCCAGCAAGTTCACACAGCATCTACGTTTCTTGCTATCTTTCCCCATACTTAGTGCAGGTTTACCGAGTTGTTTTGACAGAACACACTTTACCAGCTTCTGTTAGTCTGTTCTGCACAGGAAGAGTTTATCTGTCTGTTGTGAGGCAAAGGTAACCATCACCCCTGGACTTTTTGCTGGGTGACACAGGCTACCAATAGGAATTCTTTGTTGCACGGTGAAGTGACTGACTACAGCTTCCACTGCTCCCTAACTTGGTCAGTTGCCTTCCATGATGTAACTGATGTCTTAATTAGCATTTAGGAAGTTTCTGAATTGGGCTGTGGAAATAAAAAACATGGCAAGAAAGATTCAGATTACACAGGGACATACAGGCACATTTGGTGCCTTTAGATGTACACTACCATTTCAAGCCAATCAAATTGCTGTTATTCAGTAGTTCATGTTTTGGATATCTGTTTATCAGACCAAGTTTACCAGCTTTTGTTCATGATCTGATGTGGGTAATAAACCTTTTCCCAGAAACAAAGTCTTCTGCCTGCTTTGTAAGTATCAGCTGTTACTTTATATATTTGATTCCTGTAATAGTAAGTGATTGGGTGTTCTCTGACACACTGGCCTATAAAGAGAAAAAACCAATCAAACAGAACAGCACGTACCTTCTTAAACAACTACTCGTTAATCTTTAAATAGTTCAATTTGTTGTCCATCTCCTGTCATTCTACCTTGGTTGCTAACCCACAAACGTGCTGCTCACCCTCCATGCCCCAAAACCCAGACCAAAGGAAATCTAACCTTCCTGCTGCTGCCCTCTTTGCCACCTGCCACATCTTTCCATTTCCAAGGTGCCTATCCCAATGCACTCCCTAATCCTGAAGCCCCAACTTCAGTCTCAGTCTGAGAAAGTGCACAAATCGTGAGCTCCACCCATGGACATAGTTCTAGAGAGCATACTTCTTTCCCCAGGGAAAATTTTGTTCTGTTTAACGACAGAAAAGTGACATAGCATTTTCTAATTTCTTCTTGGCTATCTTTTTGCAAACTGAAAAGAAGTGACCACATAGGATTTAACAGTTTTAGCTTTTAAGTTCAGATTTCCAAAATACTTTTCATTCAAATTCCTAAAATTATTTCCTGACATGTAAATAATTATTTTCCCCGTGTTCCACCCAGGAAACAGAGGTAATCAATATCAGAAGTTAAAAAAAACCCAAAAAACAACAACAACAACAAACGACGAAACAAAAAAAACCCACAAAACAAACGAAACAAAAAAAACCCAAACCACCAAGTAACCACTCCTGACTTCCAGTTTTTTCATGCAAACTACAGTTCCTTGTCCTGCAGCCAGGATGTGTAAAAGTCACCATTCTTAACTGTGCTTGTGAAGGTGCATGCAGTAAATCTGACAATAAGGATTTCCCAGAAAACTGAAGGACAGTAAAAAACATACTAGTTGAAGTCACAATGAGAAGGTTACCTCGTGATTTTCATATTGAAGTCAGAGAGAAACACTGGTTTTGAGAGAGAAATGGTTCATATTAAAGAACAACCCTGTATTCATTAAGCTTTCTTATTTGGTTTTTCAAATGCACCATACACAACTCTTATACAAGAGATGATGCAATTTTCATACTTATTTAGCACATCTTAGTATAAATACTCAGCCTTTTGGGAAGAGGTTTTATTGCAGAGACTATGTATTCACTAAATTGCATTGGGAGTAGCTGAGGAAATGAATCACCTAAGATTGATGCTTTCTGTCTTTGGAGTAGCTTACCCTGGATCTTATCTGGAAACATTGATCTATAAGGTCACTTAGCTTTATAAGAAAGTATTTTTTAATCTGATTTATGAAGAAGTTCTCTGGGCTTTAGATTTTGATTGTAAAAACGCTGTGCAGTAACATTAGGTTTTCTTAATGAGCAAGGCAAATGAATGTTTATTAAACTTACCTATACTCATAACAAGCAGATGCTTCAGTGTTGATTTTGCAGAGGCTTTAATTAAAAGCAATAATATAATTTAATGAATAATGAAGTTATCTGTACAATTCTATGCCTGAGTACAAGATAAAGGTGTCCAAGTCAGATGAAAGGCTGAGTATTCATAGTTGATGAAAAGTGAACAGATGTCTAAGAAATGGCCTACACTGAAACTAACAAAAACCAGTCATGAATGATTGAAACCAGGAGATCATCTATTATAAAATTTAACTTCTATAATTTTTCATTAAATTGCATTTAAGCCGATGATTTCCCGAGAGATTTACATTAAAATAATTACTAGGAAGGATTTTTTAGCTGGATTCATATTTTTAACAGAAAGTTATACTGACACTGTGAAACTGATTCAAACCATTTCTCGTTCATCACTGCCCACTTTAGTTGGTCTTTGTTGCCAAGATTTTCACAAAAGATCACCTTCCCTTAAAACTGGTGTTAAAAAGCAACAAGGTGAACAAAAGAAAGGAATGGGAGGATGCAAGATGCCTTTACCTATGTAGCTTGTTAGGCAACCATGTGAGCTGAGCCACCGTGTCTTCCACTAGGCAGAGAGATCATTTCCACCAGGAGTCATCCACAGAGCCAAATACTTCCACTTGTACTTGACATTATTACCAAACTCCTCAGTTTTCTTCAGCAAGAGTTCATGTTTATGTATGTTTCAATGTTCTCTGGTCTCCTAACACAGAAATCTCAATGGGGAACAATGTGGGCTTTTCTTTGTCAACCTCACTTGTGAAATCCCTGCTCTTACGCTGAGATACATTTACAGAGCATCACAAACAGATCTTCACTTTTTAGTTGCTAAATAAAACCCTCTGCCTCTCCCCATCCCAGTATTTATGTATTGATCAGCAAAATACAACAAGAGATCAGTGTAGGATTTTAAGGGGAAAATTAAGCTATTCTGAATGCATGCCCTCTGCTACACCTCCTTGACATCTAAATGCTTATAAAACCAGCATACTTCTACCCACAGCATTTAAAAACTGTCTTTCTGATGCAACTTCTTTGGAGGGTAAGATGGCACTGCTAAATCCTGAAGTTCAAGGTGCTGTTGTTTCCTTCTTCTTCCCATACAGTATTGACACAACTGTCACTCTTTTGTGTTGCAACTAAAAAAGCATTCAATTTAACATGAGAGTCCCAAATGTCTCCATTAGCCAGGTCTGTAGTAGACAGCTTTACCAGGTAAGAAGAGAACCCACAAATTAGACAGCAAAGTGCCTCCTGTGAGCTGCTGGTCCTTGTGCAGGCTGTTGTCAGCTGCAATTCCAGCACGGCACACCATTACAAAGCATCGTCCTTCCAAAGGGGCAAGCTGTCTGTCCTGAGTCTCAGACCCAAGCTTCCCTTGCCTTGCTCTATTACAATGAAATCAAAGTCCTGACATGATTTAGAAAAACAATTCCTGGTGCAGGATTAACAAGCGCTTTTATAGCAGCAGTAAGCATTGAAGGGCTGGCTGACATCCCATAGAGAACCCCATTATTCAGCCTAGTTCAGCACAATTCTGCTTGTACAACACGTTCACTGTATTTTTGTTCCCACGTTTATTCATTATTGGCTATATTAGCATGAGAACAGGATTTCTGTCTGTTAGAACTGTACAAAAGTTTACAGATTTTCCTCAGAGGGCATCCTGCAAATATTGTCTTTGATTTTATTCTAATTTATTCTGAGTCTGCTCAAGTTTTGTTTTGAATTCCCGATCAAGTTCATTGATGCTAACAATGTCGACCAATATGGCAAAAAGCCCACAACAGTGGGGCTGTTCATTCAGCCCCCCTTTCACCTATTTTGTTTGAAAACAATTTCACAAAACATCTAAAAAATCCTCCTTCTTTCAGAATATGCCCACCAAAACAACTAGTGCCCATCACAAACATCAACTGCCCACTCAACAGGTGGAATCCAATTTCTAGCCCAGGAGCCATGAAGAGAAAAACAGAGCTCAGGCCATGAGCTTCAGTTTTCAATAAAGACCACAATAAAACTGAGAAGCACTCAGTTAACATTTTAGTTCACTCCTAAATGCAAAGCCTGTCATTCCCGTCTGTTCATAAATATTTTTCTATATAACAAGAATCATACATATATATATGTATATCTTTTTTTATAAAACAAGAATCACCAGGTAACATGGCAATAACCATGCAACAAGTATCATCTAATTCCTAGTTTTCTGACACAACTATTGATGTACCTCACCATTTCATTGTTGTATTTTCAAATGCACATTTGAACTCAAGCAAACGTAAATAGCTGTATTAATGCCACCTTTCAAAGTTTGGGCAGGTGTCTGGCAATGCAAGAAAACAAAAAGGCAAGCTCTAGTCATCAAAAACATGTTGGAAAAGAAGGCCTGTCTGTCTGAAACAAGGACTATCAATAAGACCTAGTTTGCTTTGCTCATTATGTTTTCTATTCCCTTCTGACCTACATAGGATTTAATTTTTTTTATGTATTTTGTTTGCAAGTTAGAATTTGTTTTCTGGTCTATGAGAGCGCTGAAATAATTGCCTAAACAGTTTAATATGAAATCACGACAAAAGAAGAAAGGAAATTTAAAAGCCATAAGGCCGTAATGCACTGAATAACACAATTTTTTTTTTAGGTACTTTTTTTTATTGATTAGTCTGACTTGAAGACACTGCAGGAGAGGAAATAGCTCTGTAGTGGAACTACTTTCTAACCAGGTGTGAATTTAACACCTCACAAGAGAACTACCTGCAGCCTCTGACTTGTGCCCTGCTCCCTGGGGATGCTGACATGCCCATCAGAACCATAGGTGGGGCCATGGCTAAGGAATGAACAACACTGATGTACCTCCACTTTCAGAGAGGTATTACACTATTCTGAAAATGAGAAAACTCACTCCAATTCACAGGAAGAAATTAGCATATCAATTATAAATGCTTCTTTTGCTTCTGTTCTACATTTAAGGCCAGATGATAAGTAAAAGATGCATGAATTAAAAGAAGGAACAAATGTTTCCTTCGTATATTTTGCTATGCATGTTTTCCTAAAAAACTTGGAAACTTCAAAGATGTTTTCCTAAAAACATGTAGACCTCATCTGCTCACAGAAAGGAACATCTCTCTCTTAAAGAAATTATTCATTCTCTGCTTAGCACCTCATACTTTCACCATTGTGCATTATATAAATATTTGGACTAATGTAAATAGTTATAAATCACAACATAGTTAAGTAACACATTGGGCACTCCAATGAGTTCACATAAGTAGGCAAAGTTTTGACTCTTCTTTCTATGTTTTCTTTTAAACCCCTCAGGCTAGTTACTTCAAAAGCTGCCATTTCTGCTGTTCACCAGATTTAATAGAAAATGCACACATTAAAAAAAAAGGCACAAATCTTTAAAATCCTGACAAAAATCTCTCCATCATTTAAAGACATCCTAGGAAAATAATTTTTACTAACTTATTCATACGACTTTGGAAGGCATAAAATTATATTCCAATATTTAAGATCTCTGAAGATGTTACTCAGAAAGAAATATCATAACTCCCTGTTGATGGACTATTTATCCTGTTTGACTACAGATTTCATATTTTTCTGCAGCTGTGATACTCTTAATCAAAAAGTGTAACAACTAAGCTGCCACTCATAGGCAGTTATAACAGAATTTGAATATATTGGATGTCTTATTTAGTATTTCTTAGAAACTAGAATGTCATCTTTTTTTTTTTCCTGGTAGGAATTATTCACAATAGCAGGCTGCAATGCATTTTTGAAAAAGAAAATATAAAAGCCAGAGTGAGATATTTAGCTCCTATTTCCAATGGATGAAATCTGGGACATCTATAAACGAAGTTCCAACCCAAAATCCAAGCAAAGACACATCACAGAACTACAGCATTTCACACATGTAATTTCAAATTCTCATCAATAGTGAGGAAAAAGCATCACAAGAATATTTTATACTAACTGACTGATCTTTTTTTGGGATTTTTTTTTCAAAGACCAGCACTACATGTTTGTCTATTTAAAAAAAAAACAACCAAAAACGCACTATCTCCATCTGATTTTCTGAATAAGCATGTCCAACTTGACTGAGGTCAGTGAAGAAGTACTGCTCCAAAAAACCAATTTTATATAAGAGAAGAATATTATATTTCATAAGAAAAGGGAAGAAAAATGCTGTCTATCCTAAAATTGAAGTAAGACAACAGGTGAGAGTCTGAAGTGAAAGAGAAACTTAATGTACCTTTTAAAATACAGGATAGATTTGGAACAGTTCACATATGAGACAGCTACACAAGTGATACAGAAGTCTAGTGCTATCACTTGTGAAACCACATCATTTTTGATAAATATTACTTGGCAAAACACTTAAGGAATATGCAGCTCTGCTGCAATGCTGTATTGGCATTGCCTGCCTCACCCTCTCTGTGCATTCACTGATGTACTGCAGTAAGTGCCTAAATAGTTTTCCTAGTTTTTTAAGAAATGAGTTTAATCTCACAAACTAATGATTTTATTGTCTTTTTACCAGTATGCAACATACCTGTATGTTTAAAATCCAAGATACAAAGCATCACCTCTTCATCACCCTAAGGAAATTTCCCTGTGAAGAGGGGCAGGATACTGACCCCTCACTACTCCATTACCTTCCAGCAGCAAAACATGCCTTTAGCAGCCTCAATAGGGAAGCTGAGGCAGAGAAGTCCGACAGCATCGCACAGAAGATGAAGGATTAGTGAGGCCTTATCTGTTTTTCTGGAGGTCAAGCAACTTCCAAATTTTATGCAGGATCAAAATAACTGTATTTCAGACTTTTTTTCTGAGTTCACAAAGCATTTGTTTTACTCATGTTCATGTTGTCCATGAGACCCTCACCCATTCCTTTACGAGACCCTCACGTTTAAGAGGGTCACAATGTCAGATACAACCATATGTGATAATGGCTGAATTCTTTCATGAATAACTTAAAAAAGGAAGTAAAGCAAATTATTCATCTGCATGACTGGTCTCTTCTTGGGACTTTCAGAGTTGACACTGTTTCTAGGTGCATAGGATTGTTGGTGGTTTATTTTTCTGTGGAAGACAGGGTCTGTAGAAAGGGGCAATCTATTTGATTAAATCAAGTAATATAACCAGAAAACGTAGATAAGGCTTTCAGCAAATAAACCTGTTCTTCAAGTCTGCAATAGTATCAGCAGCTAACTGAAAAATAAATACCTGCTGAGAACAAGCAATTTAAGAAAAACATGGTCCAAACAATGCAAGTGCAGAAGCTCTCAGACTATGATGGCAAACACTTCCACAGGAAATATAACACCCCTTCAATGCTACAAGTATTTGCTATAAGCATGGTACCTAGTACCTTGCTCCTAGCACAAATATATTTACAGCATAAGATATAGTTGACTAAATAATTTCATCACAGAATTAGCATATTCCCAATACAATATCAACAAATTTCTTTTCATTACAGAGTTGTCTTGTCTATCATGCAATTATCTAGAAATACAAGGCTTTAATCAAGTAACATAAATACAACTAGTTGAGGATAGCTTGAATCCAGATTGGATTTTTAATTGAATGACACAGATCTCATCACAATTTGAAGTTAAAATTCCCTTAATCAATGACACACAATTAAGTTCTCTTCAAAACTTCTTGAGTATTCTATCAGAAAACTATTACCAAATTCCATATATGACTATAGTGAAGTATCCCTCCTGTCTGGGATACATGTTATAGCAGCCTGACAATTGAAAAACTTTTTGTAAATTCTGTATTTGGAGGTGGACAGTCAGCAAACTAACCAAAAAAACCCCAAACCATCAAAAACTCAAACCAAAAAGAATAGAACACCTACACATTTATGCACTCAATCTAAACACCTACAAGTTTCAGAAACAAAATACTAAACAACTTCACAAAAAAAAAAAGCCCTCTCAATGGAACTGTGTCTTTCAGTCCAAAGATGCTTTGTGTTGATGATTACTCTTTTCACAAACATAATAAAAAATTAAACAGAAATCTCCTTCCCCCTTTAGATGAGGAGAAAGCCATAACTCTCTGCTTAGTCATGCATGATCAGACAGCATTAATGCTTTGAGACCACCAACTTGCTCTCCACTTTTCAAGAGGCCTACTGACTGTGGATATACTACTAGCAGCCCTGTCTGACCTAAGTATCCACCCAAGTTTTATGACCAACACTTTCTGAAATCAACATCTGACAAAGTAGGGATGGTTCCTACAACACCACTCTACAAGATACCTAAAAATCTCCCAAGTCAGAAAAACAAGACATTAACAGCACACTTAGTTCTACAGGATTTTGAAAGCATAAGTGATCTTTAGCTAGGTAAAAACTAATTTAAGAGCCAAAGGTTCATCTTCTATCCCTTTATTGTCATATCATCTCATCCCTTGAGTGTCCTCAAGAGTCAGTTGTTTTCTGCACTCTGGCATAGTGGAAGAACACATAAGCTACATGCTCGGAAGTAGTATTAGAAGAAACCACAACTCTAAAGGGACCACACAGTCCTCAGCCCAAGATTTCTCCTATCCCAGCTGACAGGAAAGTTTGATATACCCATCATCTAACCTGACAGAAAGATGAGTTTAATCTCTCAGTGGAGTCTCAGGTAGTCTCAAAATACTTTGACCTTTAAGTCTCTATTTTTAATATGGAAGGGTTAGAAATTTAACAAGAAAAGGCTCTGTCTATATTAGCAAATAAAACATACCCAGGGACATAAATTAAACATGCCAACTGGCATAAAAGATCCTACAATTATGCTAGAAAACTTCCTTTGGCTCCAAATCTCACTAAATGCCTGCTGAAAACAGTCCTGCCCATGCTCAGATATGAGCTGTGACCATGCTAGTTGTTAGGTGCTGAAATCATTCCAGGCAATAGTCAGATTTCTAGGACAGACAATAAATACAAATCTACTGTGCTAGACACAGACCACATTTACTAACTGGCTACCTGGGGTTTAGCCCTGTTACAGCCAACTAGCTGAGCAGCAATCAACACTGAAGCAGTGTTGGGCAAGGAGAACCCTCCCTAGAAACAGGTCTGCACAGGCCAGCAGAGTCTGCCTAAATTTGTGTTCCCTGTTTCAGCATCACTCTGGAATTCAGTTTCAGTCAGGACACAAACTTTTGTGTTTGAAGTAACCACAAGATGAATATCAAAGACACTATTTAACTAGCACTTGAAGGTTTGTTATTAACTGTAGAGACACTGGCAAGTTTTAGGTGACATAGTGGTCCTTGTTACCCCTATCAGTGGAATCATATAAGCCTATCAAGCTTGGTGCAGTAGTGATGCATGAGAAAAGATGAAGGGAGATAACACTGCACTATCTTGACTTACTGTTCAGGTTATACATGGGTCCTACCCCTTAACTTCCGATTTCACTGTTGTGATTTCAGTGCAGCTGCCTCCAGGAGTATACAATGCATTAACTCAGCTGCATTTGAGGACAATATTTCTGTTTCAAGAACATCACTACATTACAAAGATTGTGTCACATCACCTGAATACTCAAAGGACAGAGCTGAGAGGGAAGCTCAACCAGCAGTGCTCAGAGTGTTCTACTAGGGCAGAGTATAGTAATTGTCTAACTGGAAAATTGCACTCTGAAACAATTAAAATTTTTAATTATCCAGCACAGTATGTAACCCAATGCCTAAACTCTCATCAACATCTAGTTTCTACTCCCAGTCATACTGTTAACATCAGACAGAAAGATGTTATTTCAATTTACAAAGTGCTATGCTTGTTAGCAAACTCAGTCTCTGTTTTTATTCCATCCAGACAAATACAACATCCCTTTCAGATCACCTTGTAATCTTATTTTTTTTATTACTATTATATGGCAATTACATTACAGATGACATCTCAGGCATTAGCCTCCAACATAGCTATGAAAAAGCAAGACTGCAGGTAACACTATGATTGCTCTAATCTGGGTTTTGGACCTCACCTCTGCCAGTTTTCCTAGTGGGGTACAGATCACAGGTGGTATCACACACCTCATTCAGAGAGGAGAGCAAGCAGGAAGTGCCTGCCATTGAAAATAGGTGCCTTCTGTCAAGAGAACGTAACAAACTGCACAGCAAGACCTTTTCAGCAGACAAGCAAAGATACATGAGTGTGCTGAATACCAGACCTCCCCACAGGAAATCCTACCTGTATTCATATACATAAAATAAACTGCAGGTGGTGCAACAAGACTCTAAAAAAGAGAGAACATTAGAGCAAAGATTTTATTCAATCCAGATGATCTCCTCCATGTCAGTCTGGAAAGGTCACGTTGATAGGAACGAGTACAGCTTTTACTCCAGGAGTATAGATTTCTATAATCATTCATGCAGCCAACAACACTGCTCCAGGCCACCTCTGGAGCCTGATAGTACAAAGGAGAAGAAGAGATCCTCTACAGCCAAGTCTACATCTTCAGAGAAATATTACAAGTAGTACATGCTAATATTGATACAGCAATTCTTTAGTAGAATAAACAAAACGCAAGAGCATACAGTCACTTTTTCAGATTGAACCCAGCTGTCTAAGGTAAGGTAGGAATAGAACATGGCTTAAAAAACTTTAAAACACAATTTGAATTTTTAAGTGTAAAGCTTAGCTTAAGAAATGTTGCAGCAATTGAGTTAATGATGGTCTCGTGCAGTGATGGGGTTGTTCATTTATGATTAATTTCACAACAATTTGTGGTAATATGTCAACAAGGCCAGAAGGTGGGGCCTGAGGTTGCTAGAGCATTTTTACTTTGGGGTTTTTTTCCGTTCTGTTTTTGACAAAGAAGTAAATATTTTATCAACTTGATTTATGCATCTAGATTCATAGCTACAAGGTGTACTTCAATCTCATGACTACAGATGACCAATAATAATCATTATTAAAGAAAACACAACTCACACTTAAGGTTTACAAAGTTTAAAACATTAGAATGCAGTTGTCATACGTTAAACTTTAGATACGGGTTTTATGGAAAGCAAGGTATTTCAAAAGGTTAGAAAGACCACATAGTGTTCACAAGAAGCACATACCACATTCATCAAGAAAGACTCAAAAACAATAGAGTGATTTTCGATTGGTGTTAACATGTAAAGATTATTTGCTGTCCATGTCTGTGTATATGTTGTCGTCACAGTTAGCAGAAACACTTCAACTTCCCTCAGACAGCATATATTTAAATGTGGGAAGTCTACCCAAAACTAACTTATTTTTAAGTCTGTATTTTTCAGTAAAATAAGTTGAACACATGTACAGTTACATAATCAAAAAAGAGGAACATGGTGATTAGAGTGGTTCTTTTTAAAAAGAGAAAAGAAATATTAAATCCAGTTCTGTAACAGACTTTACTTTTCCCTGTAGTACAGAAAAAAAGGAAACCATAATCAAGAGAGAAGGTAGGACTTTACTTGTTTAAAGTGTTGTAGTAGGAGACTACCACAGCTCATTTTAGTGAAGAGCACTACTAAAATGAAACTACTACTTAAATTTATTTTTTTAAAAAAAAAATTAAGAATAATATTAAAAAGATTACACATGGCTGCTTTTGAACCCTTGCCCTTCAACTACTGGAAAATGTATTCCTGTCACGTGATGAAAAATTACTCCATAACTGTTTCAAACAGAAAGATAACATGGTTAAGAAGTGAGCCTGTACCCTTGTAACGCTAGGAAAAACTTTAACTTGCAACAGGGCTGTGAGCAGTACCCTGGGCTCTGTGAGTAAAATTACTACCCATTATGATGCTGCAAAATCTAACATTAATGCAACAACATGGACTGTCTGGCAGGACTTGTAGGGGACACAGACATCCATGAAAGCAAGGAAGTAAAAACTGAGTAAGAAAGAGAGGAAGCATCTACCATGAAAGAACAGAATACTTGAGCTTGAAAATATCACAGTTTTCACATCTGATTTAGTGAATTCCCCAGAGGGCAGCAATAGAAATAATGATCCTTCCTGTCATGTCACTTGTACAAACATTATTTCATCCAAACCCTGCACGCAAAGGCATAATAAACAACCAAATAAAACATAGTATTTGGAATAAAACTATTCTTCCCTACTAGGAATGTGTGAAATTAACTACAAATGTAACATCTTCTGCCTATCAAACAACAGAGGAGAGAAAAAAAAAATTCACAGGGATTAAAATAGTAGTTACCAACGTAATGTCCTAGGAAGACATGAAGGTATGCTGAATCAAAGTGGAATAGTCAGGGGAAAAAAGCCAAAAACCAGAAATGTTCAGAAATGAAAGCATGTGCCAACAATCTTCATGTTTTAAAAAAACAAATTTAAAAAAAAACAGAAGCAAAGCAGATGATATGAACCCTTTTCAGCACCCCCAGCACTGTGTCTACCAGACAGCACACATTTGTCTTTCCAACTAACAGAAGGAAAAAAAAAAAAGAAAAAATAAAACAAAAAAAGAGTTACAACAATGCAAAGCACCACACTAAGTGAGCAGTCTAAGGGAGTATGGTGATTGTAGCTATTTCAGTCATTTAATATTAACCTGTAAATTTGGCTGAAAAGGATGATAATGTAGGATGCTGCCTTCAATCTGGTTGTGAATTTCATTTTGATCAAAAGAATGTAAGGCAAATCATTTTGGGTCATATCTGAACAAGTGAGAATTCCATTTGCTCTCTCCTTAATAGTGCACATACTTGAAGGAATAAAAAAAATCATGACTTGGTACCATTTTCAAGCTTCTAACTGTTTTGATTTTAGATTTGTGCTTTTAAACCTTCTTTAACACTATTTCAAAATAAAATAGTTATTTTAGAAGGAAAGAACTTTCAAGAGTTCCTCAAAAGGAATAAATGCAACTTGAAATTGCTGGTTTACTGTGAAGGCAAGTTGTCTTAACAACATTTAGCATGAGAAAGTTTCAGTGCTGAGATTCAAGTATCAGCTGCAGTGGTTTATCTGAGAGAGAGGAAGGGATACTGGAACCTCCTACTCAACAAGGCTTCCAGAATCTGTTCCACTGCAACACACAGTGATGTTTCTGAAAGGTTTAATCACTGCTAACACAGCTTTTGTGCACCCAAGTGTCTGCTGGAGTGCATGGTGCACATCTCCCTTTAGCCTGCTGACATAGGGCTTGCCTAAAAATAATTCCTGTCATTTGGATGGTCCAAGCACATGGCCTTTGAACTCAAATTTTAGCAGCCCATATGCCCTTACAAGAAGATGACAAATTGTTAGTGACAAAAAAATAATGCCTTAGAATTCACATTTTAGCAGGGTTTTGTACTTTTCCAGATATAAATTAACTGACAAAGGGAAAAATAATTGTTTGTTATAAACAGAAAGAAAATGGGAAAGTTAACTCAAATGTGGGGTTCTCTTATTTCAGTAATTTCAGTTTTCAAGCTTTTTGGAGCACACAAAAATCCAAGTGCCCAAAATTTAAAAGATTATAGAAGATAAGGCCAATATACAGTTACACAATGGCATAGAGTGCTCTAATTTGCATGTCTGGAACAGGAAGGAGTCACTTAGGAACATAAGCTGTTCTCTGCTGGACTCTTCAGCTATTCTTTTGTTCAAATAGTGTGTTACCCTTTTTCAAATCATTCTTCAAAAGCCTTTTTACTTAGTTGGTATCTGTTTTGCTGTATCCCTCAAACACCCATTCAATTTTTAATCTGATGAGCAGGATCCATTACAGCACATAGCCAAAATTGAAGAGCAACTTTGTATCTCCAGCAGGTGAGTATGTTATCTTCCCCTCTCTCTGGCCTTTTATCTCTTTCCCCCATGGAGATTGCATTTTTGTTATTAAGAGAGGCCAGTAGAAATGTGCTTGCAATCTGAGTAGCAAGCTATTTAGGGATTTTCATATCCCTAGCAGATCTAGCCAGAGAAACGTGACTTATGTTTTACCCTTTGCAGCACTGACGTATGTACAAACGGCAGGAATCAAGTCAGCCTTTGTCTTTCTAAGCTTATGTAAAATATTTACATCTAGATGGAAGCTTTTGACAGCACAACAGCAGACATGTCCTATCATTAACTACACACATTCAACTATTTCCCCTGGTAAAAACACTTACCAGTGTGACAAAATTAAACCTTCCGGCAGATGCCTTGTGGGTAGCGATATCAGACCAAGTGCAAACATAGTTGATACCAGTGACATTTCATTCTGTATCGCAGCTGATAAAAGCCAGTAGTGAGCTGAGACCCTTTTGCTACTTTATTCCCTGTCTAAAGCCCTATGCTATTGCCACATCTGCCAGCTGAAGTGATTCAACACTGTCCACATTGAAATTATTAAGGTAAAAAGGCACTAAGATCAGATATGAAATGCATTTGGTAGGTCTGGGTCTGAAAAGATTTTACAACACACTTTGTGCTTTAATGGAAAAATTACTGCCAGCTTAAAATTTGAAGACAGATCTCGTACAATTTCACTTCGTCTCTGGTCACTGGCTTCCTGTTGGCATTCCAGAATATTTACCATTTATACCTTCAGACTGCTCTCTTCCATGATATGATTTTCTATTTCTACATAGAAAGAAACAAAACCAAAAATCCCACAGGCTCCTAAACAAATTTTAATCGACAGTTCAAGAGCTATTTTACCACCAACAGAAAAAATACTTGTTTTTCCCCCACAACCCAGAACACTCACTTGTCCTAAAGAGTACAAGTATCATCCTGTCACTGAATTTGCAACTAGAAGACAATATCAATTAATATGAGAAGAAAAATCTGACATTATATTAAATCTATTCATTTCATAAACTGTGTAGTGAAAGAAAAAGTAGAATTTGATGAAGACTCGTATGTTTTTCATCATGGTCCCTCTGCTCTAACACCTGAGGTGAGTAGCAGGATAGAAAAACTATAGGAGTTCCATGCTTTTGCTTCAACCCTAGTTGCTATCTTTCGAAGCTGAAAGATGCAGGACTTCATTTTACATTACAGAAAGGGTTTTCAAAGGGTAAAGCTTTATTTTCAACGACATGGAGCCAGTCCTGGATTCTGTACTGAGAACAGAGAATGCTGGTGCCTACACAATGGCACAGAATGCCATTATCCACACAACCACATCCTCCAACCCAGCTCACAAGTCCTTTGCTTGCAATGCTTCCCTACAGGGTTTAGTTGGAGCTCACCATCCTCAAAATGCAGATCTCATGTTATCTACCTTGTGACTCCATATTCCCAAATGTTATGGTCATTAATGTAAAGTGCTCCTGTAACAACAGCAACATTTGCACTGAGTATTATCTGTGCAGCTATTGGTACTTTTTGTTATTCTTCATAGTCTGAAAAAAGTCACAGTATTTTGCTAAGTTACCTTCTAAACAAATTTTTTCAAGTTCTTTCTTAGGAAAGCTCCCATTTCAGGGGCCACTAATCTCTAAAATGCATTTACCAGGACCTTCTTCCTCAGGGAAACCTAAAATTTTGAATTCTTATAAACCTTTAGAAAAATAATGATGAAATTTTGACACTGTGTATTCTTCTGGTTTATAGACACTGGACTATTGTTATTGGCATTCCTGGTTAGGAATATCCCCTTCATTAGCCATATAGTTCGTTGTCCATTTCCTGGTTAATATCTTTCCTTTGAGGCAAGCACCAGCTAATAACTTCTACCTTTAGGTAACTACTAACTAAGCAGAAAAATATTCTGAAATGCTCCAATCACAATTTCAGATTATTTAGGTTATTTGAAAGTTAGGCAGTCATACATAAAAGTTGTGGTTTTAAAAAATTTCATTTCAGCACTTACGAATATTTAGCCGTCATTTTAAAAACAAGTTATCTGGCTTAATTGTTTTGACTTGCAGTATATTCTTAGATGAAGATTTAGCTTTGCTGTTCTACTTACACAAGAGATGGCCAAAATTAGACTGAAGAAAGAACAAATATGCTAATTTCCATGTAATTGACTACATATATCAACAATAATTTGACAGCTCTCTAGAAATTTTCAATGAATTTAAAGTCTGTGCCTTTGCTTTTAAGCCCTAGTTCCTCAGCTGCACCTGCTTATGAAATTCTGCTCTGTTCTTCCTCTCCCAGTGTTCATCCCACCTTGCCTTCATTAGCTGCCTACGACTCAGCACATCAGCCCGCAGGTAATGGGTCTTGCAAGACAGACAAATCTCTTCCATCAGCTTGAATCACCAGCCAAGAGATGGGAGGCAGCTCACGAAAAATTCCACCCTTTAATGATGGGGTTTCACTTGAACACCACTACATAATCCCTACTTGAACCAACTTAATGTGGGCACAGATAAGTCTAAACAACTCGAACCCCAGCTCTACCTTAACAGAAACTGCTGAATCCATTTAGAGGTGCGGTCTAGTTTTGTCTGCCTTATTTAGCAGACTGTGCCAGTGGGTGGAATCTCAGTCAGCCAGCAGCACACCGTGCAGGAGTGCTTCACCCTTACTGAGTGCAGTTAGAGTAAGAAGGTAAAAGCAGTTGCTGGGGAACTTCCCAATCAGAGCAGCTACTGTCGCTGAAGTATGAGCACAACTTCTGCCTGTAGTTTAATAAGCTATTTGAGCATGTACAGTCATTCAACCTAAATATTTCTGCTCTTTTCAGAAAGACCTTCCCCTCTATGTTAAAAGAGCTATTTTGCGGATGCTTGATAAGCCTGGATCAGGGCCCTGATTCTGTTTGCTGAGGTTTAACACAGATGAATTCATCAGGTGTTTTCACAAATGCACATGGAGGTAGAAAAGATAGCCATATAGAAACAGAAATAAGAAAACAGTTAAGGGCAAGAAGAGACACAGAGTGGCTGTGAAGTGGTGTTTTATTATTCTAGAATTATTCCAAGTACAACCTTAAGGAAACTACTCTTAGGAAGTGATCCAGCACTCAGTCTATTGCAGAATAAAATAGAGCACCTCACAAAACTAAAGAAATGAAGTCCAGGACCTAAGAAAGAAACTGGAGGAGTCCAAGACTTTGGAACTGGCCTTGCAGGAGCCATGCAATAGAAGTATAAAGTCTTGCACTAAAATAAGAATACAATTTCTTTTCAAGACTACTTGCAAAGCATTCAAAAGTATGTTTGTACTATGAAATTGGGTAGTTCAGTTATGGATGGTAGCTGATTTTGAAAAACATCTGTGAAGGGGCTGGAGGACAAGTCTGATGAGGAGCAAGTGAGGGAACTGAGGCTATTTAGCCAGGATGAAAGGAGACTCCCTGCAACTGCCTGAAATGAGGTTGCAGAACATGGGAGTCAGTCTCTTCTCCCAGGTAATAACTGACTGGACAAGAGGAAAATACCTGAAGTTGTGCCAGGGGATGTTTAGATTAGATATTAGTGAAAAATTCTTTATAGGAAGAGTTGTTAAGCATTAAAACAGACTGCCCAGGGAAGGGTGGAGTCACCCTTTCTGGTAGCATCCAAAAAGTATGTGGAAATGGCACTTGAGGACCACATTTGTGGTGAACGTGGTGGCTGTTCTAGGTTCACAGTTGGACTTGATATTAAAGCTCTTTTCCAACCTTAACAATTCTGTGATGTCCAGGTGTAACAAGAAGTTTGTTGGTGAACATGGCTAAGATTGAGGTTCATTTTTCTTACATCCTCTGCAATAAAGCTACAACACTCTCTAAATCCTGCTGGTTGACAGTAGAGAGAAAGGAAGGAAAGAACAATAAAATAGATTAAGAAAAAATATTATATACAGTAGTACTTCTCACTCCATGTAGTTCATGCCTTGAAAAAACTACAACAAATCACAAAGTGAAGTCTGGAATCATTCAATGTTACTCTTTAAAAAATATTTCAGTAAAAAAAAAAAGTCTTGCTTCTTTAAAGTTAGTATATTCTGAGTTTAGTTCTAGAATAGTCCTCTCCATACAGTCTAAGTGCTGCAACATGTAGCTGAACCACATCACAATTTGATTGCCAATTTTACCTGATATAAGTCTAATAGACACACCTGGTGAACTCATGAAGCCAAGTACCATTTTGAACTAACTTTGACCAACAGGTTGATGAACACGCTATAAAGAAGTGGAACCCAGGATCCTGTTTGGACTAACACAAACCAAGCCTTTCCAACTTTAGATAATAGCCTTCTCTATAAACACCACATTTTCAAGGCAGAAACTAAGAAACAATTTAGGGCATAAATGAAAGCCAAGTTTTTTGAGATACTTTAGTTACACCACTCTACAAAGCAGCAGCTATGGCACTCTGCTTTTCTTAAGGGTGGTTTGCTTCCCATCATGTTATGTCTGTGTGGTTCCCTATGGTCTGAAGAACCACTGTTGTTTGTAGTCTGGTTTAGTAAACAGGTCTTAGTCCTTTGCACTCCAATACAGACAGTTCTGTCCCCAAGAGTTCCTTCAGGTTTAACAGAGCAGAAAGCACCTGAGTAAAATCATGGAGACATTTAATCGAGGAGCTGCTCTTGCACAGTGTTAGTATCATCTATATTATTAGCAAAAAGATAAATCAATTTTAGGCTACAGAAAAACCCACAGGATTCCATTTATAATTTTTCCACTTTTATATTGTCATTATTCGCTATTAATTGTCAGGATATTAAGGCAGTGTGTTGTAGAAGCCAGAAATTCAAATGAGCACACTGAATTCTGACAAAAAGGTACTATGTCACAGAAAGCCATTCTCTAAGCTTCTTATTAGACATGTCAACTTCCCTTCTAAGAGCTTTGCATTAAGATTCAAATTCCCACCACTAAAGTCTTCAGCTTTCCTTGGAACAATTTTATAATGTCAATTGTATAATAAATGCATAATTTGGATTAAATGATAGTTAACTTACAGAACTGAATTTGTTCAGAAATCTTTACTGAACCAGGGCTAATGGTTGTAATCACCAGTAAAAAAAGCTAATGTTTTTTTCTGGACTAGGCTTCTTTTGTTGGAGAGTTGAAGTTGATTTCAGTGTTTTCAGTCAGAAACCAATATGAGTTTCATGACAAAATACTGCCATCAGAAGATACTTACCAAGAATAGAAACATATGCGATTAAGATGAATCATGTTACTGTTTTGAATCTCACATTGTAGCAAATGAAGAAATAGACTAAAATTTTAGAAACAATGGAATGAGCATTTTAGGTCTCAGTACACTTGTGGGTTTGGGGTTTTTTTTCTTAATGCAAAGCTCNGTTAACTTACAGAACTGAATTTGTTCAGAAATCTTTACTGAACCAGGGCTAATGGTATTAATCACCAGTAAGAAAGTAATATTTTTTCTGGACTAGGCTTCTTTTGTTGGAGAGTTGAAGTTGATTTCAGTATTTTCAGTCAGAAACCAATATGAGTTTCATGACAAAATACTGCCATCAGAAGATACTTACCAAGAATAGAAACATATGAGATTAAGATTAATCATGTTATTGTTTTGAATCTTACATTGTAGCAAATGAAGAAATACAGTATGAAAATTTTTTGACTGTCTTGCATTATATCTGTTGGCTGAGTGCTTCACTTCCTATGAGACATTCAGCTTTCTTGCCTACGCTGAAAAATATTAAACTGTTTTTAAAATCAGCTTCATGGATATGCACATTGTCAGTACCAAAGCTGAAATTACACTAGACTGATTATTATTATGGACTTTCTCCACACCCAAACAGCAACTGGGCTTCATTTATTGTGGGTTTGGGGTTTTTTTTTTGGTGTCTTTTTTGTTCTTCAAATTCCTTCTGTCCAGATGTTCCAGGAGATGTCCAGTAATGGTCAATATTTTGCCTTATAATCTTTTTAAGGTTGCAAGGAGGATACAAACTCTAATTTCTATTATTACAGTTTCTAGATAAGAACTTCTCCATCTCACATATAAGAAAAAGAGCTGCTAAGATTTCACCTCACTTATCAAGAAATAAACATTTAAATGTTTGCATTAAATATCCTATTTCTTCCAGTATGAAAATTTTTTGACTGTCTTGCATTATATCTGTTGGCTGAGTGCTTCACTTCCTATGAGACATTCAGCTTTCTTGCCTACGCTGAAAAATATTAAACTGTTTTTAAAATCAGCTTCATGGATATGCACATTGTCAGTACCAAAGCTGAAATTACACTAGACTGATTATTATTATGGACTGTCTCCATACCCAAACAGCAACTCGGCCTCATTTAAAAAAAAAAAATTACGCTAAACAGAAAGAAAAACTGAGCATTTAAATTGTCTGCATACTTAGTTTCCATAAGTTTTTTTATTTAATGTAATTTTAATGGTTAGTTCCAAGTTGAAGAGGAAGAATCAATCCTTTATATTAGTTTTAGACTTAGTTACAGAAGTAAAAATAAACTGGATCCAACTTGACTATTCAAGTTTCTATGAAGTTTTTTATGGAAAATGCAAGCCAGTGGGTATGAAAGCCTTGTGAAATGTGTGGGCATAACAGATTGTCAGAGGTTATCAATGTTGCAGACAAAGTACTGGATGAGTAGCCATAAGCAGACTTAAATAGGTCTAATTCTGTTTTTACCTTGTATCAGTGACATGTGTATTCTTCAAGCTACCATATTTATTCTTGCAATACAAAGAGGCATGACAATGTGAGTTCCTGTGATCAACATACCAGTTTCCTGCACTGCTTGCTCTGCAAAGTCATTTAGATACAATGATATGAAGTATCTTTGGTCATGATAAAAATTTTGTTTTACCTGAATACCTTTAAACAAACTTTTATACAGCCTCATTTAACATTCCATATTTTATTGCAGGATGGTACCAATTGTTAGACTTCTTTGAGCACTTTCATTTGAATAACTTGACATCTTTTGCAGTTCTGTGAACCATAAAAATATCAAAAGCCTTGAACACTTGACTGGAAAAAAGCTTAACATGCTTGCACAGGGGAGAAAAAGTCTACATCAATTTTTCTTTTCCGAATGACGAGTAAAGAAAAGTAATTGGGATGCATACAAGCTGTCATCAGGGTCAAGCAATCTAACCATATATTCTAACGTAGATTCCTATACTGTGAAAGCCATAACATTGCAGAACTCTGAGCCTGACCTCTTTGGTACAATAGGCCATGTGACTTCAATATTTCTGCCTGAAGTCTGTAAGTCAAACCCACAGCTCAAATAAATGTGTGAGATATACAATTTTTCAAAGGTGAAATGAGGTTAAAGTGAGCATATCCATGGCTAAGACATTTCAATGGTTTGCTGCCATCCCCATTAAATACATGTCTCATTTCTGGACTCAATTTGTGTATGGTCACCTTTCAACTACAGAATTCATCACTTTCTGCTATATGAAAAAGCAGTCTTCAGTCAAAAGATTCTTCCCCTCGAAAATATTTGGATTAGTACAAGCTCATCTTTCAATCCTTTCAAATAATAGATCTTACCTTCATTGGAAGGCATACCATGTTTTTGTTCTTTTCTGAATGCATTGCAGATTTTGTGTTTTGTTTCAGGGGTTTTTTTCACCTCCCCAGGCTCCTGATGTTGTCATACCTGTACAGCAAACACAATTGACTGCTTCATACTCCCAAGGTTATAAAAAACAGGATTGCCCTTTCCTTTCAGCAGTGGCACAAAACAGGGAACTAGTCATTTCAGAAGTCCATGACAACTCTAGCAGGATTGGGTGGTGCGACTTCCAGTTACCATCTGAGAAACCGAAGCCACATTCACAGTGATGTCCCACAGCAACTTCTGTGGGTGGATTCCAAGAACAGGTCTGCACCATTATTCATTGCTCCCCCAGATTTGTCCAGTGTTAGCAAGCTTTCTAACATTAAACAATCCAAGGTCAAACATGATGATCATGACCGTTCAAGAACCCATGACCACTTACTATGAAACCACATATTGTATGAGTCCATCCTTTCAATAATTTACAGATTTCATTATGCAAACAGTTTTATTTTTCTAACTTGGACAGTTTCAGGAGCCTGTTCGGCCTTTCATAGAAAAGTCAGATAGCTAAGCCTTATGTCATGAGCACTTAAAACTACGTGACAGTCATGTGCTTGATAAGATTTACTTTCCATGAAGTATATTGTCTAGCTCTTTTCTTGTTCCTGAAAAAATTATTTACTGATTTTTTCTACATCACTTCCTATCCAATACCTTCTTAATGCTCTAAGAAATGGAATTGAACTCTGTTCTCTGGTTCACTGAAATTTCCCCCATCTTTAAAAAAAAAAAAAAAGCTGAATGCATACTTCAGAGTTCTTTCCCAGTTTCTTGGTGAATCTGACTCTTGTTAAATTGATTAGAAACTATTCTAACATCCTTCCAGATCATTACTGAGGATAAGCACTTAATGATTAAAGATTATAAAACTTAATTATCATAGAAATGTAGAATATCCTGAGTTAGAGGAGACCCACCAATATTGTCACAGTCCAGCTCCTGGCCCTGCATAGGACACAGCCCCAAGAATCACACCGTGCGTCTGAGAGCACTGCCGAAATGCTTCTTGAACTCTGTCAGGCTTGGGGCTGTGACCTCTTCCCTGGGGAGCCTGTTCCAGTGCCAAAGCAGCCTCTGGGTGAAAAACCTTGTCCTGATGTCCAGCCTAAACCTCCCCTGACACAGCTTTATGTCCCTTAGATCCTGTCACTGGTCACCAGAGAAAAGATCAGCGCCTGCCCCTCCTCTTCAACTCACAAGGAAGATGTAAACTAGGATGAAGTTCCTCCTCAGTCTCCCCCCTTCTCCAGGCTGAACAGACCAAGTGACCTCAGCCAATCCTCAGACAGCTTCCCCTCCAAACCATTCACCATCTTTGAAGCCCTTCTTTTGTTGTATTGTGGCACCCAAAACCACACACCATATTCAAGGTGAGGCCACCCCAGGTCAGAGCAGAGCAGGAGAATCCCCTCCCTTGACTGGCTGGCAAAGCTTTGCTGATGCCCCCCCAGGACACAGTTGGCCCTCCTGGTTGCCAGGGCACTGCTGACTCATGTGCAAATTGCTCTAGACCAGGACTCCCAGGTCCCTTTCCACAGAACCGCTTTGCATTCTCATTCCCCAGTCTGTACGTACACTCACAGTTGCCATACACATTTGTCATCTCTCACCTGGCCAACAGGTGACTTGACTTCTCTTAAAGGTGGTGAGGGACTGGGAAGTTTAGGCAACATCATTGTTCCTTGAGATTGGATAAGCAGTACAGGTACTTTCAGTGGGATGTTCATAGAAATCGTTATGTATTTTTTCACACAGTGCGGCCACTGGGGAATGGCTGGAGTACTACCTCTCTTCTCCAGCTGTCATTACACGAAAGACAACATTTGTACCATAAACACACTATTAAGTCTCTCCCTAGTCCATTTTCAAGTGTTTCAAATTGTTTTCAAGGATTCTTATACTACAGCTTATTGGACATTGCATCTGAAACCTGCAAGGACTTAATTTAGAGAAGGAATCACAGCACAAATTTAATGGTTTCATTTCTACAAAGCTTTATGCAATTGCTTTGTCAGGTCAGTGATATCTTAGTCTTTTTTCTACTAGCATTTATTGCCATGTGAAATCCAATATTATATGGTAACTTCCTCATTCTGACACACAGAAGGCTTAGAAGGCTTGAAAATCCTTATTAAGCAATAAAGAAAAGAAGTCACAGTGCATCAGTGCAGTGATGAGGAACACACAGCCACCAGAACAAGCTTGAAACACACAAATAGAAGGATATTAATTGACTACAGAACATAAAGAGATTGCTTACATGGTATATCTGAAAACATTTAAAACAAATAGAAGTGTCCACTTTCAAGTACATTCATTCTTTCGCCAAGGCAAAATATTTATGCAATATAGAAAACAAAAGGTAATGAGGCAGGTGTTTTAAAGCATATTTCTGAGATGTCTGAAGATCTTACAGTTGAACTCACTCAGCTTCTTAAGAAGCTGAAATTAAATTATATTATTCAGAATACTATATTGACAGCACTAACTAAATACAGGTTCAATAAATTAATAGACAGTTTTAAAGGAGAAATGAGTTCTTTGTAAACAAACAGCTTACTGTGTACTTCTTTCATGGTGTGTAAAATATGGATCCAAAAGTTTATTCCATCTGTCTTAAAAATATTTCAAAACACTAATAATATTGCTTTACCCCCCAAAAATTTAAAAATACAATTTTTGATATTAAAATACAGATGTTTGATATAACTCATATCTATATAATGAATCACTATTGAGTAAAAATTTCATCATTTTCTCTAGTAAGTATCAGGACAATCATAAGGGGGTGGGACTACTTTTCTCGACATATTTTGGAAATATGTTGGGTACAGAATTTTGATCCAACTACTTACACAGCTTAGAAAAAACAACTACGTGATATTAAGAACTACCCCAAAAATATGGGGTAGGAATTGCAGCAAGACAAGATTTCTAAATTCAGACTGTCCCTTAGAAAGAACCAGCTATTCAAGTCCAGATTGTCCTTAGATTTACCAAACGTGATATGTTTCATGGTTCTCTTGTGACTTTTTTGATATCCAAACCAGTACAAGAGCAGCCAGAAGTAAAAGATGTTTATACATCCTAACTTTATCTGCATGTTTTCTGGTGCAATTGAGAGTTTAGAATTTTTGAAGGACTTGTTGTTACCAGGGATTGGTTTCAGGGAAGATGGACAGACTGCACTGAACAAACTCTATAACTGATTGAACTTCAGAGAAGTCCTGGATGAAGTTGCATTTATTCAAATTGAATGGTTTGCAAACAGAGCATCTTTAAGGTCTCTCGCACCCCAAACCATTCTCTGAAATGACAACTCAGAAGAGCCAACATGGTCATTACCCTTCTATCTCTGTCTGGCTCCTTATCCTAATATTATCTTGTTTCTCAGAAACTGCACCACACATGGACAGGAAACACTCAGAGCCAGAGCTCTTCCGCTTCACACGGGCAAGTCTTTTGTCTCAGTCACAGACATGATGTGATTGTTTTAGTAAATTCTTCCCTGGGCTCACTGTTCTCAAGTTGCTCTGAGGAACAGTTGCTAAAAATGTCTTCCCATTCTAACAACATCATTCCACCTCCCAAACTTTACACTGCTGTTTAATAAGTTTGTTCCTCACTAATTCCCTCTTTTTGCCATCATCACAACACCACAAGGATGTTTTCTTGCTGCATTAAAGTAACAACAGGAAAGAGAGGTTGCTTTTGTTTCCCAGTTGCATTTTAGCCCAAAAATTGTTAGCCATTTTGTCTGTAAATGAGTCCTGCAACACAGTGCAGTAGAATAAGGTACTGCTTGGTGACCAGTAAGTAAATAACTATAAAGTAGAAAATTATTTTCCAAGTTCTTTTCATGCTGTGTCTTCACCTAATCTCCTCATCTCTTATTTCACTCACTTCCCCAACTCAGAGTTTCTGCTCTGCTCTTGCTATTCAGCCCTTGTCTGATGAGGCACTTCAGCTTCATATTGTATTTTATTCAGCCACAATTTACAGGATTTAAGCTACTGAAATCTCTTTCCAATTGCTCTGGCTTAAGAGATGTATTACTCATAATTCTTGAGAATAATACACAAACAAAGCAGACAGACCTTGAAATGGAAACTTATATAACTTAATCTTTTAGCTCCCTGCTTGTGCACATGGCACAGAAGTCCCAGCAACATGCAAGACATTTAGGTGAATGTCACTCATGATTATGTTCTTCAGATCCTTTACAAAACTTAGGAAAGACTGACAACACTCCCAAACTAAAAAAAAGAAAACCAGCCTCCTGCCTAAAGCAATACAGTATTTCAAGCAGTTATGTTACTTCAGACACTCATTACTGGCATAATAGCCCAGGTATTAAGCTCTGAACCCAACTGTGCACACATTTTACTGTATCATTTACTTACCTAACTGTTTGAATCACAGTATTTACTGCATGTGAGATTTTAAATCATTGTTCCAGCCTCAACATGCACTAAAAGTCAAGGAAAAAACAAAAGCAAGCAAAATGCTGAGATCTTTTGCGAATGGTATATGCTCAACTAAAATTTCATAAGATTATCAGCAAAGAAGTGTTGTTAAATCATTTATGGTCTTCAGCATGAGGGATGGCAACTGCTCATGTTATGCAAGACTGAAGTGAGTTTATGGAAGTCTTCAGGATGAAATAAGACAAGAGAAGCTCAAGTTATTTGTCAGGATTGTATTTACTCAGGGCCTTCAGTTACACCCAGTTGGTTGACACCTTTAGCCTCCCTAATATCACATCCTTTTAAAATTAAGTAAACCAGAAACATATGAAGGAAAAAGTAACTTGAAAGATGTGGAATTCTACTAAGAAAAAAAATACAGAAAGCAGCAAATGCAGTGAAACATCCTGGATGTAAGCATTCTTGTTCATCTGCTTGCTAAACACTAACGCTTCAAGTTAAAACATATACTAACTTTTCCAAATATTTCAGCATCAGCTTCTACAGTTAAAATTGTAGTATGAAAAAATAAATAAATAGATCAACATTTTTGAAGGGCACCTATTCAGTTTAGGATAAATTCAACTTAAGATTTTTTCTAGCAGGCCTGAACATAGACAGACTTCTATGCACAGCATCAGCTTTCTGAACTGTTTTTGTCAAGGCTAGTCTAGCAAGATCATTTCAAAAGCATGCAATTTGACATTTTCATGCTTTGAAGTCTCAGTTTCCATACAACTTATTTGTCTGGAGGTTTTTAGTCAAACAAGTTCCTGGGAAATTTAAGATTCCCTTATTTTCATTAGAAGTCCCTGTCACTTTTATGTTCAGCTACGTCTGCCCACATTACCATAGAAATCCACCTGGACTGAAAATGCCAACTTGAAGGAATCACCTGAAGGTATTTAAATAATGCTCTATCTCTGGTCATTTGTAACAGAGGTGATGCTTTGTAAACTGTAACATAAATGACTGTTCTGAGATAAACAGCAACTACTCTCCATCAACTTAAGGAATATATTTAAAAGTTAGGCAAAGAGTATATACCAAACCTACAACAACAGAACAGGAATAATCATTTAATAGGTTAAAGTAACAAACAACTTCGCCGTAGAAATGTAAAACTAATGCTGAATGTGATGTTTTAATCGCCATGCATACAGTATTCCCAAACTAGTGAGTTAAGATGTGACTATAGCAACCAATGTTGTTTTAAGTGCAAGCAAATAGTTACAGTATCTGTCTTTTTCTGCAGTATGATGCGAAGGTCTTGAAGGGCTTTTTCTGAAACTGAGAATTTTTATGGGATTAGGATATTGTAAGGCATTACATATTATATGAATGCTTCAAAGTAAAAGTTATAAACTTAATTTGGATCAAAGTTTGGAGTAGTTTTGACTTGTTCACTGAGGTTCTTTGTTACCTTTCCAGTACACATACCAGTAACTTGTGTTTGCTAAATCCAGCTGATTCACACTATACCATCCCCCCAAAACAATGAATGGCCTGAATTTCTCAAAAATATAGATGTGGTCAAGACCAAACTTGCTTAAAGTCACATCTAGGGCTCAAATGTAGCAATATTAATTCAATCAGATATTTACACAAGATAGTGGACTTATTTCTCCTCTTCTCAAGAGAGACTAGGAGATGAGCTACATCTTGATGCCTCATACTCAAATTGATGAATCAAATGTGAGATATTTGTGTGGCTCCTTCAGCTATCACTGCCTTTTGACAGCACTCAGAATACCCCCACAGAGAGTCGCTCCTACTGCAAGCAGGGGAGGGTTGCTCAGTACCTTGGGTGAACACGTCTTGTCACACACTCAGGTGGGGGTGGTACACACCTGGTTCCCTCCCCCCCTCTAGTAATTAATATCCAACACAACACAGACACACTGGCAAATCCATAAGTCTAAATCAGGACCAGGCTTTGCACCCTACAAAATCAGTACCTGTTTGACAGAGAAAGACCATAGCTGTGATTCAAGGCTTTTTGCTTTTTCTCCTGATATTCTGACAAAGCTATCCTACTATCTCATTTGTCATTTGCAAGGTTCTCATGTGGGCAACTGAGATTTTATATTTTCTGAGCAGGATCCCATATGCTCCCACTCTATTATTTCTATTGTCTATTATTTCAAAGAGTAAAAATAATAAATACCTAAAAAAATGCTGAGTAGAGAGCATCTTGTTAACATTGACACATCTTGGTTCCGGGAAGTTAAAAGTGTAAACACAGGATTTAAAATTAAGTGCCGTTGGTCAGTTCTGTCCTCAGAAAGACAGGTGTTAATATAAATTCCAATGAATGGGGTTATTAGTACTCCATGGTTTAAGGCCTCTTCTGCTCTGTTTCAAGAATAGCCATATGCATATCATGTTTCAATTTTAGTGCTGTTTTCATTCATTTCTTTCTACTGGATTTTGTACGGGTTTTAGAAGAACAGAGGAAGTTAAAATTCTTCTCAAAACTAGAATTCCCTGGCATTATCACCATTAAACTTGGATTATTAATACCTGCCAGGGTGCCAAAAAGGAAAACATGACCCCATGTTTTACAATATAAACTGTAATGAATCTCTTTGAATTTTTGGGGAATAAGTTTATGTCACCATGCTCAACACCCAAGAATAACAAAAAAATGAAGTAAATTATATTCATACACACAAAATACTAAGTTCCAAATAAGGAGAACCCACCTAAATGTTGCTGTTCAGTTGCCTTTCAGAGGCACACTTCCAGTTGAAGCTGGAGAGAACTGCCAAACCACTGGAAGTGGTGAAAGCTAGACAATTTTAAGAATACATGTAGTTATATCAAGTTCATAAAATTCACTCCATTACTTATGAGCAACTAGGAAGACACCACAGGGGCACATGAAAAAAATTAGGCCAGGAGAAAACCACACCTTGGGTCAGAATCAGATTTTTAAGAAGTCACTTAGACTCTTAAATTTGATTTGGTTAACATTTAGAGAAGCATCTTTGTTTTTAGGAAAAAATTCCCTTTTATAGAAATAATCAATTTCCACATCTTATTTTATATTAAGGTACCAGTGCAAGACTGATGAAGGAGAAGGAAGTTCAGTTTATGTAGACACTTAGACCTACGTTGCACTATAAGCTCTAAGGGTTTCCAAATATCTAGTTTACGCTCCTCACGATTTAGTTCAATTTTTTATTATGGTATTTCAACATACACTGTCTCTTACTACTATGGAGAGAAACATTCAAACCAGACATTTAACTCATTCCTGACAGAAGCGTATACTGCTGGAAGCTGTTCATTTTTTTGACCTGACTGTTGAACTAATAGCCTGTACAGACCCAAAAAACCCAAAGCTGATATTGAGGAAGTTCAGAAGAAGACAAAACAATAAACACCCAAACAAACAATACAAAAAAACCCACAAAACCAAACAAATGTACAAAAAACCCAAAATCAAACAAAGAAAAGAAAAAGGTGCCTTAACCCATCCACTTTCTTGAAGGGGGAAAAAAAAAAAAGGAAGAAAAATTGTACATTCCAACTTTTATCATGCTGTTAAATCTTCTAGTTTCACATTGGCCACTAATGTCTTAGTAGTCATTAAAAATGGCTTTAACAGTCAAAATTTAGGTGAGTCTACTAGTCTTTAAACAGTGTGAAGCATAATGAAGATAACTTTGCCAAGTACTCAATTGAGAAGTGAATGTAGAAAGAGATCAAATAATATATTCATGCTGATCTTCTCCATCATTTTTCAAAAAAGTCTAAGCATCAGCACCATAAACATTAGATTTGTTATAGTAGGGGATAGGAAGCTTTAGAAATGTTTAGAAGCATTCGTAGAATATAATTTTTCAACAGTCATACCTAAAGAACTATAAATTAACATGCATGAAGTGATTCCATATATCTTCATCTGGTAAGGACAAAATATGCATGATTTTTCTGCTGTACTTGGATGCTGGAAGCTTATCTAATTTCTATTTCCCTTTATCAAATTTTCTAGTTCTGTCTACAATTGGGTTAAGAATGTCATTCTAACAGTTTACATTGCAACAGTCTGGAAGAGCTGCTTTTCTCTTTGCTTTCCGCATTTCATTTCCGTTACACAGAGTAAATATAGGAAGCATAGATTTTCTTAGTAGTCACTTAGATTACACCTAGCCATCAATAAATATGCTTTCCTGCTTAATCATCAGCAGCCTCCACAGCCTACTGCAAGGTAAATCCAGATAAACCAAGATAAAATTCTGCAGGACAGGACATAACAAAGAATGTTTCTGTAAATTGGAGGAAAGGAGTGGATTCTCTCTTATCCCCATAAATAAAGGCCTTGGATTTTTTTTTTTTCTCCTGAATTCTTCCCCTTATGTGACCAGAACAGTTTTCTGCTTTCTTTTTAATATACTTATACTCTCAAATGGAAAAGCTTCTGTAAAGAAACAGTCTGCATGTATGATATAGCTCAAACTATAATACAGAAATTTAAGTGTTTATTTACTGAACAGGTCTTTAAGTGGTTTCATAGAGAGATGCAACAGATAAAGTCCAGATTTTCTGTCTGCTAGCAATGTAGCAGAGGATCCAAGTACTTCACATACTCATTGAAGGTAAGTACAACACAGGCTGCCTTATGGGCACTAGAAGTCCTGTACCTACTCCAAGAAGCTTGCTATGCCAGGCTTTAGTATCAACATAGTCCATACATACATTTTCTTTTTTAACTCCTGTGCAGCCTCACAAACTTTACTTGTATACACTGTTCTCACTTGCCTCAAGCAAACGTAGTCAGGAGCATGTGTTTCTGTGTTATTCCCTTGGACTTGCTGACAATGATGCTTTTAATAGTAGCACAGACAAGAGCAACACTGCTGTTACTTTGCCTGATACACACAGTCAAACCAATATATGAAATTTGTACTCATACAGCTAGCATCTGAAGAAATACATGCAACATGAAATAGTCATATTCAGCCAACTGAGTCAAAGGAAAAAAAGCCTAAGTCCTTTCCTTAAACAGTTTAAACAGAGCACTGGGATTTGTTTGTTGCCCATGAAAAAAATGCTGAAACTGAGGTTAGAAACACATGAGAAACATGTCACAGGAGAGGGAACTGGTTTGACCTGCGGCCTCAAAGCCAGTCTCTTTGCTTCTTCCTTGCAGAAGATTCATGGCAGCAAAAATTCACTACCTGAATCAACTATTCAGCATAATTCATTTCAGAGAAATATTATCACTACCAACGTATATTTCAGATTTGTTCTACAGCCAAGAATACCTATTCAGGAGTTGCAAATCACTCAGTGATGCAAAGCTAATGAAGTACTGAAGTTTCTGGGGGTTTATTCTACTGGATTCAGCACAATTCAGATATTCCTGAAAAGCTTATATTACAATTTGGAGCAAAGTTGCATCAAAATTAATTCTGAAAGACTAAAACCTAATATTACATAAAGCAAAGCCATATCCTTTTTATGTCAGTGCTAAAAATCAGCTTTTCTTTGTTCTACCTGAAACCACAGACATATTTCATGCACAAATCAAAACTGGTGCAGCAAAATAACTCACTAATACAGCCAAGAAAGAAAAATCCATAGCTACTGAGCTACCCTCAGTAGCTCCCCAACTGCCATCTTTTATCAAACGTAGGAGTTTTTATTTTGCAAACTTTGGACAAAATTTCATACTTCAACTACATAGGGAAAGAGGTACATGGGATTTTTGTCCTAAGGTATTAATGATAAGGGGCAGACTTTACTTTCCTGGTTAATCTTGCTTTTGAGAACCTTATTTTACTGGTCGCTAGGAGCACTGCAACGCAAAGACAGCGTCAAGAAACCAGAAAGCCTCTGCACACTGTGAGGACTGCAGGTCACACCCTGGCACAGGCAGCTAATTCTGCATCCATCTCCCTCAAGTCTTCCCACTAGTCAAGAAAACCCATTTTTTCAGTATTTCTTCATAACTTCCTCCTCCTATGTTTATAAATCAGTCTTCTTGCTGATCTTTGGGCAGTCACTGGCCTATTTCCCTCAAAGTGTGAGAATCAGAATTGGTAGTAAAACCGAGCTCTTACAAGTATCTGGCAAAATGCATTTTGGTGGGGTTTTTTGTGCAAGATTGTCCATTTGTCTTTAACATAAACCAACATAATGTTTTCTTTGACTTAAATGGCAAGATATTGTGTACTTGTGTGTGATTTTGGACCAATTTGCATGGCAAATAATGCCCTTTGATCTTCAGAAACCTCTCTTTGTCTTCCCAGATGGGTAGAGTCCAACCACCTTCCCAAACACTGCCTATCCATGGGCAAAATTACAGCTATACAGAAAAAAACCCAACTCGGTAGGCAAATAAGTGCCTGGTTAACAATGCAAATTAAAGACTGCTTAATAAACCAAATTGCTCCCTACAGAATCCAAGTTATCATGAGTAGCCTCCTTCTGGTTTCACTTGGAGCTTGTGTGCACCTCTTCACTGCACAATGCTTTATGCTGTTGACAGGTCTTCCACTAACTTATTGGCAAGCTCATTTTCTGACAAACATTTTAGACCTCATGTGAACTTAATTTATACTAGCAAGCATCTGTGACATGCTCATCAGTATTCACCCTCTAAAAAAACAACATTAAAATAAATTTGTGAAGGAGTTGATAATAGATAATGTTTTCTATTACTTGACTTGTTCTGCTCTGCAATGCAACACACAGTGGATGACTGTACAATGCAAAAGATTCTGTAGGAGGACCTCCTTTCCTGGCTAAATTATTCCTAACTCAGAGAAGGGTTATTCCAATAAGACATTTCACTGAAACTACTGTGAAGAGCTTCAGAGTGACTTAAGGAGAAAAATCACCCTGCAGCATTAACAATCTTGGCCTCCTCTTTCCTTCCCTATCCCCAGTGTTCATCCTGCTTTCCAAGATGAAGAATATCTCTTCCCCCTGTGGTCATCATAAAAAGTGCCATGTCAGCCTAAAGAACACAGTACACTTAGCAGGTTTCTGATCATGTTGCCCAGATGTTTTATGGCATGGCATTTAATGTTTTATGGCATGCCATTCCTCTTCTCTACCAAAAATATTTTTAGTAAACACCCAAGACTGAATTTTCTACTAGCTTTGTCTTTCTAATCAGTTAAGTGATATTTTAGAAAAGGACCTTGAAAGTTTCTGTGTGAACATCACAGCCCATGTATTTGCACTCTAAATACCTGTTTCAAAAACAGAATGCTCTGTCAGCAACTGCCTGAGCTCTGTCAGCTCTGTCACCAAGACCACACGGTATCTCCATGCCTGTGAGACAGGCCAGTTTCATCAGCCTACTCCATTTAATGAGTGAAGAAGAGCCTGGTGGCAGGACCACCTGCCCTGTACTGCTGATTGGAATTAGTGCTAGAGGCTGTACAATCACACGACAATTATTTCTTTCATCTTGCTCATTAGGAAAAAGCCCTCATTTCAGGCTGCTCAATGACAATCTTTGCAACTATTTATTTCACTTAAAACTACGTGGTTGGTCTCTTCTGTTCATATTTTGTACTGCATACTAAATTTGCCCATTTTTTTAATTAAGAGCCCTTACACCAAAGGTCAGAAGGGAACATACTCATTAACTCAAACAGAAACCATGAGCTCTGGCCTGTTTTGAGGCCCTTGAATAATTGTGCTTTACTGCTTTTAATCTGGGGATTAACATTGTCTCTTCCTTTAGTTATAGAAGTATTATGAACATGAAAAAAATTTAGATTCTAGTCCCTTGGCATTTTTGAGCAGTAGGTAAGCAATAAGTGCTCCACAAATTGTCTTCTTTCTCTTTTAGGTCAGTTTACCTTATCTAAGAATAACTTGTTCCCTTATAATTTACCTTAATTCACTGCAGTCAGAAAAATTATTTCCCTTTTATTCTTCGTTCATTTCTGTTTTGTCTTCCAATCATACAATTGCTGGAAGAGATGAAATGAAATTTGCTTTTCAGAAACTGAAGCTTCAGGTCCAGCTGACCAGACAATTCATACCTTGCACAAATCAAACACCATAGGGACACGAGTGCAAGAAATTTTTCCTTCATCAATAAGCTCATTGATTGGACTGAAAATTTAAGCAGCCTGCTATTCATATGTTTCAGTGTGATTGACTGCATAAACCAAGCTTATAAGTATTACCCATGCAAAAGTCAAGGAGAGTTGGAAAGAAGTTAAATACAGAAGTGTTCAGACTGTAAAAGCCTAATTTACTTCATTAAGCATCCTCACAGGGGTTGTTTAAGGAAAGAGAAGAGTTTGAAGAGTTGAAGAGTTCCCTCCTCTCCCAGGTTTCCATCTGAGTTTTGTCTCTAATTACCGTAAGACTTTACTGTTGGATTTTAGNTTGTATCGATGTTAATATATACTGTTCTAATCACTTCAAGTCCACGTGACCCCAGAAGTGTAGTTCACTACACCACAAGCTTATCCTGACTGAGACAGCAAGCCCAGAAGTTGTGTGGCTCAAGCTGAATATGATTGTGGATCTTGACTCTCAATTTCTGTTCTCAGCAAAGACTTGAGATGTACCTGAAACAAACGGTTTCCATGTTAAGATTAGAGGAACATCGAAGAGGCAGAAACCAGCAAAACTAAAACATGGCCATTTTTCTAGGAGACCTGTTCAGGTTTGTTTTACAGTTACAGTTATCTTCAAAACATCATCTTTTAAAACATTGTTTTTATCAGTGCAATGACTTTTAGCTTTAGGTTATCAATGTCAGTTCACACAATAGTTGAAGAACTATTTCGACTTGACAGCCAGGAGACAATAGCACAGAAGAACCATAAGCCTTCATAGTGCACTTTTCCAGGCACTATTTTTTTGTGTCAGGTAAACCACTGCAATTTTTTTCCCCTATTTGTGCTTCTAAAGCATAAAAAACTTGTGCTTACAACATGGGAGGAAAAAGTGGCTAAACATAAACAACTGGAGAACATCACAAATACTTCTGGTGAGTATAAACTGACCTTCCTCATTTTCTCCCTGCCTTCAAAATACTTGGTTAGCCATTTACCGCATCATAAGAAGTTTGAAGGGAATTATATCTTTTCTTGCACATGTGCTGCAGAGGAATTACCATTTGGCTGGGATGAGTTTATCTTGCTATGTTAGGGTGCCATTTTCTAATCTTGGATACTTCTAGCATTTACTAGCTGAGATTATTTTACTTTCTCAAGTCCAGTTTACCCAGCTCTAGACCTGTATCAGCTGCTGGCGTGTTCCTTGCTCTTGTCCAGCTGCCACAGCAGCAGATGTCCATCATTTAGTTGGAAACA
>VYXB01009332.1:249668-320288 GCA_013397135.1 Pachyramphus minor | reverse complement strand
CTTCCCCTCCCTCTACAGCTGTGCAGCTGGAGATCTGCGCCCACTTCTGCGCTCCTCCGTGCAAGAAAGACGAGGAAACGCTGGACAGGGTCCAGCGCAGGCCGCGAAGATGATAAGGGGTCTGGAGCATCTCTCTGATGAGGAGAGGCTGCCTGTTTAGTCTGGAGAGGAGAAAACTGGGAGGGGATGCATTAATGCATATAAATATCTCCGGGCCGGGTGCCAGGAGGATGGTGCCGGGCTCTTTTCAGTGGTGCTCAGCGACCGGACGAGGAGCAACGGCCATAAACTAAAACACAGGAAGTTTCACCCAAACATGAGGAAGAACTTCTTTACTTTGAGGGTGGCAAAGCACTGGGACAGGTTGGCCAGAGAGGGTGTGGAGTCTCCCTCTCTGGAGACATTCCAAATCCACCTGGATACGTTCCTGTGTCACCTGCTCCAGGTGACCCTGTCTGGGGTTGGACATCTCCAGGTGTCCATTCCAACCCCAGCTGTTCTGCTCTCCCTCACCTCCATCCAGTGCCGACCACAGCCGTGGCCAAAACCACAGGGCAGCCACGTGGGGCCTTTGGAATAAGGAATGTGAAGAAGCAAAGCTCGCAGAAAGTTTCTGTGGGGGAACCAACAAGAAGCTGGGGAGAGGTACATGCCTGGGTGGGAGGCAGGGTGGGAATGGCCAGGGTATCCCGAGGTGAGGAGGTGTCACTGGTGGGACTCCAGAGCTAATGGAATTTAGCCCAGGTTTGTCCTGGATATTGGAGGTAAGGAAGTGGAGAGGAGAGGCAAAAGGGCTAAGGGTAGGGGAAATAAAAGGAGGGAAACCTTTCTTAATCATGGGGAAACCTGTTTGGCCATAAAGTGAGCTAGTGGAAGGAGAGGCACCAGAGGAAGCCTGGGAGACAATAACAAGGTGAGTAAACAATGTCCTTAAGCAGCAACATCCTCAAAGTGAAAGTGTTTCAGTGGAAAATATTTTGATTTTGAAAAGAGCAGCTACAGTTTCTGTTTTGCTCAGCTGGCAGTATGTTTTGGTAATACACCAGCATGAAAATGACTGACATGGACATTGGTGTTATGGATTCCTGAGCCATGAAAAAGCACATCTTAGCCACACAGAGCATTAAAACTTGATTTACAAGGTAGCAAAGGACAATAACAATGACACTGACACTTGCTCTGTGTAGTACAGCAAGGCAGTTAAAGGCACGTTATAAATACTCCTAGAGCTATGTTGTTGAATTGGCTTTTGCTAGTAGGTTTTGAAGGGCAATGTTACTGTTTTTCATTGCTCTTTTCTTCAATATTGCAAAACACAAAGCACGGGGAGATGATCTGTGGTGATTGTAGGCTCAGATCTGCTGCCCCCGAAGTCAGCAGTGATTGGGTTGCTGTAACAGGGCAGATTGCTGATGTGATGATGTGCTTGGGGCAGGGGACAGAGAGTTTACAGGAAGGATCCCAACTCTGTTACTCATGAGTGGCAAAACCCTTCTCAAACTTTGCAGAGTACCTTGCAGAATTCCCAATAAGTGACAGTAAGTATGTATCACATACACTGCAGAAATGCTGTTTCAGGAAAGCCTTAAGTGTCTTCTTCTTATATTTTGTCTCCCTCTGCCATAAAAAGATGCATCAGTACTCATGATCCAGACTCTCAGGTAGGCTGGGAAGCTCCACGGAAGCAGATTTACTCCCTGGCTCCAGAGAGAGGTGGCTGCAGGGATCAGGGCACATCCCTGTGCTCTTTTCTGTGCAGTAAAAAGATGTGATGATAGGAGCTTATTTTGGGGCTCCCTGGTCTAAATACCAACCAGATCTGGCAGGGTTTTTGCCACTGTCTCCACCATCCATTCTCCAGCTCTCCCAGAGCCCAGAACCAAGTCCATGCAGCCACACACTGCGTTTCTCATGTCAGTCCACTGCCCAGTCCACTCTTTTTCCACTTGCCAGTGGTAAATCTGCTCGCTGCATCTTTGCAACACACCCTCTGAGTAAAAGTGGCCCAAAAAACCTCTGGGGCCACGTTTTTGTGGGTGCTCTGCACTTTTTAACTCCATTTTAAGTCAGTGGCAGTTCCAGGGGTCATTTCTTCAGTAAATCAGGTGCCTGGCTCCCTTGTAATCACCTCACCTTCTTTGAGGTCCCAGTTCTTAGTACAGTAAGAACTTTGGGATAGAGGGAGAGGCTTTCAAAATTGAAGCCCTATCGACATCTGACACCCACCTAAATTGTTTCCATGTTCTCTCATCCTTTCTGTTGACTTAAGGTGAAGTCCTGTTTCTGGGAAGCTCCTCTGCCTCATTTCAGAACTTCCGGAATGTCTCTGTTGAACACATTTGGTTGAACAACTGTGGTACCTCTTGGTACGTAACATCTTTCACTACAGACTGTTCTCCACCATGAATTAGAGAAGGTGAGGATGGGGAGAGAAGGAAACCTCCTTCGTTTGAAAGCTGAGGAGTGGATAATGTAAATGATTTAGGATTTAGGATATTACACTGAAAGAGCTTCAGTTCAGTAGCACAAAGAATCCCAGAAAGTCTCCTTCGCTTCTGCTGCTCCCCAAATGTCTTTCCCAGCTCTTCCTAACTATATGGGCATTGTCATGGCCCCAGCAAGAGGAGGGACTTGCTGTTTGCTGCAGGGAGACCCTGAAAGCTGAGACTGCTGTGGTCACCTGCAAGATGTTTGCATCCCTCAGCCCGCTCTGAAATCCTCAACCATGTTACTCCTCAGTTGTAAAGTGGATTGGCACCTCTCTGAAGGACAAGTATGCCTTCTTTGAACCTTCAGTAAAAATAATTTGGCTCAAACCCAAGTCTAAAACACTGGATTATAATTTTGACCTGAAGCATAGATGACAAAATGATAAATTCGCAAAACCCGTGCATTTTTTCAGAGCACATGAATTCAACGGGAGTAATACCACCAACATCAAAGGGAGCAGGATTGAACCTGTAATGTACAGCACTAATGACTACAATCAAATAAACTCACACTGCCTGGGTTTTCTACCACCTTTAGCCTTGTGTGTGTGTGTATGTGCACTTTTATGTGTGTGCCAAATGAGTGGATCCAGGGTGTTACCATTTCAAATCTGCAGCAGTCGTGTTAGATTGGTAAAAATATAAATTATGGTGCAGGTTGATAAGATCTGGGGGAGCCTGGTCCACTTGTTTCCATAAAGTACTAAAGTGAAAAATTGAAAACCTTGAAACGTGAGATTATGGTCTTAGAGAAGTCTTCAGAAATATTAGCACTTAATTTGATCTGCTTGTGGCAACTGGTATTTTTTTTATTTATGTGAGGTGCAGCTCAATTTGGTGAAAAACGAGTATGGAACAGCATATCTTTGGGGAAACACATAATCCTAGGAGTTGCATTCATTTTATATTCTTTTTGCTATGTCTAGAACAGTGCACAATGTCAGCAGTTTTGTCCCCTCTGGTTAGTTCTTACCTGACTCACTCTTCATGGAGCCACAGGTAAGGACAGAAGAGAATGTAAGGTATGATAATAACCTGCTATTTAACTCATTTGGGTTTCTTTTGTTGGCTAATTTTCATTTGTGTTTACATCGTTTACAAAATTGCTCAGATTTGCAGCCTTAAACTGTGGATGCTTCTTCTTGGGGAGGGAAAACAAATGAAGAGGAATTGTCTTTCTGAGTGTGTTTTACATTTCGGAGCAATTAAAGTGAAAAAAAGTCAAAATAAAATATCAATATCAGTTTTCATTAACAGCTACATCAGAAGTGCTTTTTTTCCCCCCCAAAGTATGACATTTCCTATGGCCTAGGAAGAGCCTAGAGCTTGTAGCAGCATCTTTTTCCATTTTCAAGGAAACAATCAGAATTAAATATATGTTGTAATTCCAATATAAATTCCCTTTTAATTTATGTTTTCTTGATTCCTGGGTTGGGACTTCAGTGGCTTTACCAATCCCCAGTCATTCAGAGAGTGCTAAGGCTCAGTCAATGTGTGTAAAAGTTCGTGTCCCATCCCTGGGTACCATGGTGTGAGTGGTACCCTTGGTGTGTCCTGAAATGTGGATGATTTCCTAGAATACTGTGCTGGGAAAGGGAGGATCTGGAAAAGGGGAGTGGCTACAGTTTTTCTTGAATCACAGTGATAAAGCTATGCCCCCACCTTATCTCTCCTCTTTGAAATCTGTGTATAGTTTGAAAATACTTTGTCCACAACCAAAGCATTTCATCAAATCCCAGCTTTGGCTTTGAATTCAGGTTGGAGAAAGATCTGGTTAAAAAAGCTGAACCTCAGCAAAATATTAGTATAAAAGGAGGAAAACTTTCTCAAGAATATTTTTTTCCTACTTCTGGAGTAATCCAAATGATGCAGCACAACGATTAGCACTGATGGAAATGAGGATAAATTGTAAATTATTTAGAAGCTAATTCAGGGAAAGACTCAAAACATGTGCCTAAATTTAAATAAGTAAGTACACCGGAATTGCCCATATGCTTAAAAATCAAATATATGTTTAAATATTTTGCTAAACTGGAGCCTAAGGGTACAGTTTAAAGTTAAAACTAAAGTAGTCTAGACAGTGGCTGCTGCTAAAAAGTGATTAGTTGTCTCTCCTGGTTTACTTGTCTGAAATGCCCATGCTGGAGTAAAACCAAGGCAGTTTTTTGACAGGAACAGCTACTTCCTCAACAACTTTGAAAAGCATTCATTTCTCATAAAAATGAAAGTAAAAGTCTTAGTTAGTACTAAAATCAACGGAGATACTCTGGAGTCAGTTTTTGTACTGACATGCAACCCCTGTGTGATTTCACAAGCTGCAGCCTGTTGGAGAAAGAATTAAGGGGAGCAGTTCTCACGCTGACTGGGATGCATTTATTTCCTGTGCTTGTGGGCTCTTCCATCCTCCCGGTGATGGCTGGGGGGAAGGGAACAGCAAAAGCAAATGTGTCAGTGGAATCAAGAGAGGGAAGACATGGGATGCTCAGAGATGCTCAGCGTTCTTACTGTGATGCAGAAGATGCTGAAAGCAGAGCCAGCACTGCTGGTGGCCCCTCAGCCCCGCTGAAACCAGCAAGTGTCTGATTAGGGCTTCACCACCTCTGTTTGGCCCTCTGTGAAGGTTCAGCCACTGCCTCCTGAAAGACAAATTGATATTTTTCTGGACTAAAACCATAGAGATTGGAGGCTGTTTGGAGGAACTTACGTGAAGGCATGAGGCCTCTTGGGGAGGTTAAGGCTTCCTGGACATACCCCAAGAAGTCGTGGACTGGGGGAGATGATTCAGGGCTGTCTGTGTTTTTAAAGGCGATGATAGCAGTTGTCAGTCTCTCACTGCAAACATTTGAAGACAGGGGAGGTCTGAGGACCCCAGGTATCCTTCTGTCAAGTTTTCTGTGGAAGGAGGAAGGCTGTGGATTTCTGTGGTGGCCATTTGTGCTGCTGCTGAGCGCTTGGCTGCCTGCCTGCGACAGGCTTTGTGATAAAGACTCCGCGCAAAGATCTAGCGTGTTTTTAATCAAATGTTTCCATTGGTTTTAATATATTGTACCCATCAGATTAGAGTCACTCAGCAAAAATCCAGCCTGTCTCATTTATCCTTGTTCCTACCATGTCCTCAGCTCTGCTTTGCTGACGTGGGTTCTGGTCGTGGGGGTTTTTCTTCGGAGGGGTGCTGAAATTAGCCCGGTTGGAGCAGCTAGGCCAAGGAACATCAAGCAGTAAAATAAAGTCTTGATGACATATTTGAACTCTTGTAGACCATGGGTTATCTGATCTGCAAGGTCACTGCTGTTCTCTGGGAAAGTTTAAAAGAATCTGCTCCTGTTTCAAGCTCAAAGGGCCCTTCTTGACAATTTTATGGCGCGAATTCAGTTTTTCTTTTAAGTGGGTGCAGTTGGTGTTTCAGAGTATTTACTACCTGTATTTTTATTTCCTTTTCTTTTAACTGCTCATCAAGAGCAAACAGAGTCGAATTAGTTTTAATGAACAGAAGGGAAAAGTGACTCCAATAAGGCTGCTTGTGCTACAAGAATGAATGAAACGCAGAGCGGAAAATAACAATGATATGAAAATTAAAAACCTAGAAAGAACTCAAAAATTCCTTTTAATAATTTAACCTGTCATCAGTAGGAGAAATAAGGAATTATATTTCAGACATGACTTATACCAGGCATGCCTTAAAAAGGAAAAGGCAAGTTGATAATGCCTGAAGAGGTTGTCCCTGGGAATTAAAAAAGTGCAGAATTAGGCCTTGGGAAGCCAAGTATCTATTCCATCATTCAGTCAGTAAGAGAAAAGAAATGATGGCCCTTGATCTTTAGCTGCTCTAACAGATGGACTTGGGGAAGCAGTAGGAAAATAACTTTGGGAGAAGTTTTTTCTTTCTGTATTTATGAAAAAGTCAAGTTGTGCCTTCCTCAGAACGCCAGGAGCTATTATATTACAGAGATTCGTTATAAATATGATTAGCTTAACAGTATCCTCCTGTAATACAGATCATAAAGTCCAGTCAGAAGGAAACCAAATGCTACAAACGTTGCAAAATAACTTTCACAGGCCATTAAGGTTTAAGGCCACAGCGTGGGAGTTTATTACAAAGACACCCTCTTCCAGCAGCAGATACTTTGAGTTAAAGGTGTTTCCCACCCCGGGCTTTATTTGCTGCCAAGTGGGATGTCCTGGCTGTGGTTTTGCTCCTATACAGACTGGCTCAGCTTTGTGGCAGGAGGAATCCTATAGGAAGGGGTTGAGCAGGCTGCTGTTTTCCTTTCCATGGGAATCTGAATATATAAACTCTGGGCACTTTATCCTTGCTGGTTGTAGCAAACCACCCTTCCCCCCCTCTGTTTCCCTCCCGTTTAAGTAAGAGCCTTATCCAGCAGGATGGGGTATGACTTCCCCTTGCCGGTGGCTTTCATGCCACCCTGGTGTGCTGTTGGGAACAAGGGTAACACACCCCCTTGCCTCAGGGATTATTAATTTGGTGTCCTTACAGCACATGTAGTTTATCTACAAAGCAATGCACCACTTCTGCCATAAAAATTCCTTATCACTGAGCGGGAATATGGATCCGGATCCATTTCTTCGACTCTGTGTAGGTACTGGAGTTTCAGGAAGGGATCTTGTTACCTTGCAATTATGTCCTTGGGTTGATTTTCCTCTGGTGTAATTCCATGGGCTGTCATGAAGCTGTTCCAGACTCGTGTGAGTGCATGTACTTGGTGAAGATACAGGGATAGCAAAATGTGAGCTGGAGCCTTTGGCGGGAAAATCTCTCGTCCTCCATTGATAAAAAGTTTATGATTAATCACCGGCTTGATTACATTACCCTTTAATTAAGCTTGTAAGTGCCAAAGAATTGGGACTTTGGTGTGCTTTTTCTTTGTTATCTCCTGATCATGGCTTTGCTGGTGTGATTTTATAGAACCACAGAATTGTTCAGGTTGGAAAAGGCCTTTAGGATCATCAAGGCCAAATGTTATAAAAGGTCTTGCATTGATTTTGACTTCCTACAACAGTTCCCACCCCATAAAGAGGAATTTAAGTCATATTCTTCCTTGGTGATGTTCCCACAGTTGAAAATACTTCAGCAGAAAGCAAAAATGTAGGTGAAAATATGTGTTAGCATTATTTATATCACAGAATTACCATCCTCTACCTTGCATGCCTTTCTCAGCTTTCCCTGGAGCTCTCAGGCACCCACACAGACATCCCTGGGATTTTCTTCCACAGAAAACTGCTGATTTTAACCACGGATTTACAGCACAGGCAGCTGATACCAGCAGTTTATAGTAAACTTCCTCACACAGGATCCCACTGCCCTTCACAAACTAATCAAACACAGCACCACTGGCTTGCAACGAGCTCCAGGGAAGGGCATGGCAGCTTTTCAGCACAGAGTACACGGATCAGGATCCTTTCCTCCAAAGCCACAGGAGCCAGTTCCATCTCTGGTGAAAAGTGTCCTGGGAAGCTTAAGGGCCAGAATGAAAAAGAAGAATTTTAGTTTGGTATCTGGGAGAAGAAAACCTTTCAAATCTCAGCATGACTGCCCTGCAGAATAAAGGGTGTTGATGGCTGGGCTGAAGGATTTTGCTCCCTGAGGTCTTGGATTCTTTCTGACCATGAGCCATTTTAACCCCTTTGCTTTTTTCTAGCATTGCTGATGCTTTTCACTGAATCATGTCTGACTTTTTGGTGCTCATCAGCCCTTTTGATAACTACAGGGTAGTACTGTGCTCTTTGAGGATCTCTGCCATTCCCATAATGCCTTCAGCACTTGTCCAGTCTTGACAAAAATCCCACTGAGCGCACAGTTCCTGCAGTAAGGAGTGAAAATTCAAGTGCAACGTGTGTGGAATTTGCAAGTGCAGCTTCCCTTGGTCCTGGCCTACCCTCTGTGCTGTGCAAATATTTTTTGACTGGTGGTTATTACCCTTGCAGCAGAAATGTAGCAGCAATGAAGTATTATTTGAAATATCAGCAATCAAGTCACCCTCTGGAAAAGTCACTCTGAAGATTTACCTGTTAGGAAGTGCAGGCAGGGATGAGGGCAGGGATCAGGCCCCAGGTCTGGTTACACCACTCTGAGCTGTCAAGTTCAGCGTTTTATCTCTGGCAGTGGCCACTGTGGGGCTGTTTCTTTGAACTTCCAGACTGAGGACTGGACACTTCCAGACCCCAGTCCAGTGGAGCTGGCTGGAAACACCAGGTCTCTTGTGCTCCACTGCATCTTCAACTCAAGCTGGATCTTCTTTCCTGCCCTTCTGACAGAAGAGGGTTTAGAAACCCTCTCTGCCAGCTTGGGGCCCTGGCTTCACCCATGGCATAGTTTTCTCATCTGTCTGGCTCAGCTGATCAAGAGGCAGATGGAATTACACCCAGGTATGCAACTTTGGACTAGTTTAAATGATATCACATAATAATAGTAATGATAATGACGATAACATCTTATGCTATATGTGAGGAAAATTAGCTATTGTCTCAGAGCAGAGCTGACAAGCAGCACAATGCAGTGTTATGTGCTCAAGAGGGAGAATACAAGTTGCTTCACTCATTTTCATCCCATCCTCGGAATCTTGCCTAGCCTAGGGGTTAAATTTGGGAGACAGGATCATCTGCATGTGAAATGTGGTATGAACCATCAGCTCAGGCTGATGGGAGCCAGAGGCTCCCACACAGCCCATAGCAAAGGATAGGACTATCAGATGGGAAGAGCTTAGGCACACAGTGCAGCCTCACAGGCCCAGCTAAGATTCTTTGCAATGGTTTCCCACATCACTTAACAGCTTGTTTAACCCTTCATGATTAACCAGTAGGGGCTCTGCAAGAGTTTCCCACAATCAGTAAAAATGCAACAAAAGGACCACAGTAGAGGGCAAACAATGATGGAGAGTACGGGTGTCTTCACGCCCCTCCTGAAAAATATCCACGGCTGTCTGTGTCCCAGAGCACTGTCAATGCACTGCTAATATATTTGTTTCAGTCTTTTCCTCACATGTTGTAGTCAAGTTTAGGAAAAGCAGCAGAAGTCTTGATTGTTCGAGTCCTGTTACATGTGTGATGGAACTCTGCAAAGCCGCAGTTTTTTCTCAGTTATCTCTCCCTGATTCTCGGAAAGAGACTTGATTGTGAAGTGATTGAAGCAAGATCTTTTACTTGAATCTGTAAGACTTACATAAAGTGTGACAGTTGATAAATGCCTTATCTGATATGTCAGTTTACTTGATATTAAGTTCACATAGAGAGAGATAACATGTTTTATGATGCTGTTCACCTCCTTTTTACCATGCACCTTTGCCTATTTACTGTTTGGCAAAGTTTGGCAATTGGTAATGGATTTGCCAACCGTGCAAGTTGGGAAGTTTCTCTCTGTGTTATTAAGATCGGTGGTTTCCTCTCCTAATTGCAAACCACTTTCTTCCTGATGAAAATTTTAGATTTGTGTCAATAGCCTTCCCACAGTCCAAGCAACAAGTGCTAAACAGAACTAAAAACCAAAGTGAGAGGAAGTGCAATGTGAATACACAGCTCGAATGCAAAGCCTGAATTCTCTCAGGGGGAGGTGCTGAGCACCTCTAAGAGCTTCTTGCACTGGGAAAATTCAGCGTGGAAGTGCAAAAGCATCCTACAAGGCCTCAAAACAGCTTTCTTAGACCCAAAAGTCCAAAGCTGATTCAACGCAGTATCAGGCCACGAAACTTCAGTCATAGAGCTGGAGGAGGGAACAGCTGGCAGATGAAGATGACAGATAGCAGAAGTGTATCTTAGATGAGCCTTCTAGTTGCTTAAATGCTGTTAAATTTAAATATTGCCTTTCCATCATTTAACTCCTGGAAAGCCAGAAAATATTATCCCACACGCTATGGCCCAGGGAGCTGGTGCAGGGTACGTCAGCAGTGGTGTAATATTGACAGACAAATACAGCTATTGTATTCATAAATGTTCTCCTTACAAAGCAAAGAGCATTGTAACAGCACATACTTAGTGCCAGCGTGGTAGACTGCCATGCAGTGTCTTGGATGAATTGGGAACACAAACAAAAATAGATTAGCTAACAACCAAATTGTATTTATCTTGCTTGACAGGGCTAGTTCAGCAGTGAGTCATTTTCTGATCTAATAGCGCTGCCATCCCCAGTAGTGTGGGTAATTGTTGCTGCTGAGAGAAAAAAGTTCAAACAGCCCAAACGCTGGAGAAGCAGAGGAGCATTAGCATGTCTGAGGCAGGAGAGTCTGTCTGATCCCCAGGAGATGCAATAGAGCAATCAGCTGCATACTTCCTTCAGCTGTGATACCGGGGTCCCGGCCACCTGGGGTCATCACGGGGCTTTTGGGAAAGCAGAGTTATTTTTCCAGGCGGGATCGCAGCCGAGGGCCTGATACAGCCTTTGTCTGAGCTGTGCCGTCCGTGCCCTGCTGGCTGCCTCATCCCTCACCTCCAGCGGCTGGAGAAGGGCAAAAACCTTGCTCTTGGGCAGTTCCCCGAGCTCCCACAGCCCTGGGATGCAGCCAAAGGTCAGATGATGAACTCTGCCTTTATGTGCCCTGCGGTGAGGGCAGCTCACGTAGCCAGCTCCCCAGCCCTGCCTCCCAACCAGCCAGCACACGTATGGGTGGCAGCCCGGTGCTCTGGACGGGCCAGTAGCCCAAGCATTTGCCCAGAGGGTGGTTTTGCTGGCCACATCGTGCTCCACGCTGCAGCCAACAATACCCGAGCCGACGAGCTCAAGCACGTCCTCATGAGCTGCTTTACTTCGGGGACTGCAGCGCTGACGAACCTATTTGTTGGTAATCAATGGGGATGTGAGGGGGGAACTGTATCTGCTTTAAGGATTAAAAGCGTTCTGAGTTTATAATGAGAGTAATTACCTTGTTTGAAAACAGTTGTCAACTTAATGTTAAATAATAAAAGTTTGCGCTGAGGTCATTCGTGTTCCAGGTGAAAACGTGCAACGGGAGGCACATATTCAAAGCAAGAATGGGCATGAATGTGATTGGGCTTGGTTCTGATCAAGTTTACATTTGTTTAAAGGCCCAGCCCAAAGCCTGTGAAAGTCGTTTGATTGATGGAATAAATCAGCTGAAGTCAATGGGATTACCCTACTGTCAGCCCAGTATGGGTGAGATCAAAACCCAGATCATTATCTTTTTGTGGTTTTCCTTTTTGCATATTGAGAGGGAGTCGTTGTGAAAGGCCATTGATTGCTTTGTAAAACATCCTTTAAGTTCAGTGGGAGTCCGCCTGCCTGCGGATGGTTGGCAGGATATGGCCCATAAAGCCACCGGGATGCTGAAGATTCCTGCCTCTGGATGTGCACTGCATCTGTTTGGCTTTGCTTTGCCAGAGGTAATCAGACAGTTAATAGGTTTTGCATAGGGAGCCAATTGACTGTGTGGGATGTGAGAGCCCAGCCAGGCATTAAAATACAAAATGAAAGAGTAAGTGAAACCACCGCATTCTTTGGGGAAATGCTAATGGGTGACAGTTATCGTTTACCACCTCGGTCTCTTGTTCTTTCATCAGAATCAATTACTTAATTTTTCTCTTTGTGCATGATGATGATGCTTTCATGAAAAACAAGTCTATGGAAATACCGAATACCAGCAAGCCAGAAGAAGTGAAGGATGCAAAACTGCAGTTTTCCCATGGCCTGAAAATGACTCCCTCCCTGGCTTAGGGCAGCCACAGGTATGCTGTTAATTTTAAGTCCTCTTGCCAGAAGGCTATAAAATGTCTTTTCATCTTACGTTACATAAGTATCCAACAAATAAGAAGACTGTTATTACAAAGGCAACCACACCGAAAAAAGGTTTCATTTACTCTGAAAACCTGCATTAAAGACTTCTGATGTCTCTGTGTAACTTGAAGGTTGCAGAAAGCTGTTGGAGAGGAAAATTCATTGAATGTTGGGTTTTCTTGGTTTTTTTTTTTTTTTTTTTTTAAAAGATAAGGTAAGTTTTATGCAACACAAAAAACGGGATGTTATGAGGAGCCACGTGATAAATCTTCTGTTAATCATTGAGGTAACTTGCTCTCAGAGATGAGCTTCTATATTCTCTCAGCTTAACAGACAGAATTCTGGAAAACAGTGCTAATGTTTAACACTCTCTAATCAAATTTTTCAGTGATCTTTCTTAGTTAAACAGAAAAGATATGTATGAGCAGAAAGAAAAGAGAGATCTAGAAGATGTCTATGTCAGGAGTGCAGGTTGTGAGGTGCTAAACACATCTTAAGATATAAAACCACAGCTGAGGCTGAGGATGCTCGCAGGACTTGAGAGAAAGTGCTCAGCAGACACAGCAAGGGTCTTCAAAACCCTTGTGCTTCTTGTCATCAAAGAAATAGTTCTGCTTGGCTTCACTTGGTGCTGAATTGCTGGTTTGCACTGTGACACGATTTTCTGCAGGAAAATAAAACAACGTTTTTGTGTCAGTAAGGTACATATTGTGACAGTGAGATAAGGCGTGGGAGGATGCCTCTGTGAAGGTGATTCAGCACACACTGAACACACCTCTTAGGAATTAAGATGATGTGGTTTAGTTGTATCATAACCTTCTGCATCTTCACAAATCGATTGGCATCAGGTTTATTTAAAATATGTACAAACTCTCAGGCAGCACGATATCCTCACCTGCTCGTTTCACAGGGAAAACAAACCCCACCAAACTGTGGAAATCTCCATGTGAGTGTTGACATCCTGCTTGTGAACCAATATTGTCACAAGCAATAGGCTTAGAGAGAACAGGCCAATCAATGAATATGAACTGACTTACACAAAGCTGAAATTAGATCCGATAACCTGATTGGAGTTATGACAATTAACTAAATAAACACATGTTCTCAGTTAATTATTTTTGTAATACCATTGTGCCTAGAGGCCACATCTGAGGCTGAGAGACATCTATACTAAGCACTGCAAATGCATCCACTAAGACAGCCCTGATGCTGAGCAGCTTGCTGTTCATATAGACAAAAGAAACAAAGGGCTGGGGGCAGAAATCATTCTTTATTGCCTCCATGTCAGAGAAGCTGGCCCAGAAAAATTGAATTGTCTTGCCCAACACTGTATAAGAATTATTTGGCAGGACTGAGAAGCAAATGGGGAACATCAGTATCCACTTCACAAATCTGCCCATCCTGTCTCTAGCACAAACTCCTTTTTTGTTTTTTTGTTTTTTTTTTTACCAGAAGACTTCTCAGTCACAGGACAGCTCTGGACTCTTGTTTCATTACATCACATTCCTTCTTTTTCAAACACAGCGTGTTACATACCAGGGAGAGCTTTTGGTTTCTCACATCTTTGATGAGCCTGTGTCCTGTCCATCTCACCAGGGTGACACACCCCCCTACTCTGTATTAACAAATTATGTTTTACCAGAAAAAATCAAGGCCCCAAATGCACAAATCCATGAGCATCCACATTTCTGTTGGCTGCCTTCACTTCCTTTAAGAGCTCCTACACATTCTTCCTCAAGTGTGGAGTCAAGCTTTGCCTCCTTTGTGTACATTTGGAAATCAGCTACATAGATAGAACTTTACAAATATCATTGCAAGGGGGGCAAATGTGTCTTGTACATCTAGAAATAAACCATTCTTTCAGGTGAAAATAAGTGACAGTAATAAGTCTCAAAACCAAAGTTAAATAACAAATACTTTGCCTAAGACACTTTTGTCACCAATAGCCTTTCCTGATTAGTTTCTTCTTCATTCTGAACCTGCAGCCATAGAATATAAAGTCATTGAAGCAGAAATTTTGCTGCTTGCTGACTTCTTTTATGTCCTGGGGGGAAAAACCCAGAGTATTCAATGTGTGTTGACTCTATTCTGTTTTTAAGGGAGAGCCTGTAGTGGCAACTCCAAGTGTTATGGACCCAAACTGCCCAAGATACTTTCTTTGACCTCTCTCTCTCTGCTGTCTGTCAACGCTGGTTCTCACAAAACCAATGATAAAATGGTGCTGGTTTCACCTTAATCTAGAATTTCATCTTCCTCTCCAGGCAAGGAGTAGCTAGTGCATGGTGCTCCAAGTTCCTTTCCCCCTTTTTCTGTAGAAAACAAATCTCAGGAGAAAGCTCAAAATTGTGAGGTTTCAAAAGTACCATCCCTGTGTCTTTACCAAACGACCTCAAATTTGTGTTCCAGCCTTTGATAAATTCATTTTGCAGTCAATCAACTCTCGTTTGGGCTTGAGGGGGCTTGAAAAACTGACTGAAAATAAATAGTCTGATCTTCTTGTAATCTTAACTAGGGAGTTACTTGTAATGATTTGGTAATGAAGATTTCTTCTTCCAGCAGTTTAGCTGGAAGATATGACTTTATGTGAATCACTGAGTCCATCTGGAACTCTGACTGTGTCTGTGCCATCTTCCCAGCCATAAAATTATTTTCTGCTTCTTTGCCAGACTGAAAGTTCTAGGAAAGGCCTAATTGACAAATTACAGAACAGGGCATCAAACAATAATTTTTTCCCCAGATAGCCATATGTCTTAAATTTTCCTTTAAATAGCATGGATATATAATTTGAATACATGCTTATTTTTTAGTTCTGGAATATTTATTTACCTGAAATCCTGCAGCTTTAAGAACCATATTGTGAACTGAAGGAAAAGGCTAGCAGAGTAAGAGATGGCCTAGACATCTCCCTTTTTGATGTCTCCTGACTGAGAAAGTGAAAAAAAAAATAGTCCTCTGTGTTTGATGAATGCAAGAACCAGGTTTCCAACCACAGAAAAAGCCTTTAGAAACACAAGTGAGGTTTTGATCCCCGGCCCCAGTGTCATCTATCTTGGAGAGCTTTCTGTTTTTATTATTTTAAACAGGTCATCAAGAGGGAGATGGGAAGCTGTAGTTTCAAAACAGGCACCACGACCATGTTTCAGCAAAATACCGCATGATTTCAAATGGAAATCTAATACTGGTCCTGGATCCCTCGCAAATTGCCTTTTGCCAGTGGGAGCCCCGAGTCTCTGAGGCAGCAGCACCTCCTGATTTACTGTGGTGAGCACCAAGCATGGAGGAGACCAGAGCTCTGGATCTTTCTGGCTCTCAGACCTTGGAATTAGGGGCGTTCCCCTGGCTGCTCCTCTTGAGCTCCCACTCAAAGGTGGCTTCAGGTCCCAACACCTCTGCCTGTCCCAGCTCCCCTCTGGATGTTTGGTGCTCAGACCTGGAGCACACAGCAGCCTCATGGGCTGCACATGGCCATAGTGACCCTAAATCCAGATTGCCTGAGCAATGAATGAAAAGTATTTCCCATTTTCAGCTCCATGTCATATTAATGGAAATTATGCAACTTGCTCCGGCTGACACAGTCAGGACAGGGCATTTGCTGGTGAGAAAACAGGAACACAGTGGCTGTTTTCTGTTTCCTGCATTTTGAACACGGTGTAAATATGACTGGGCTTTCTGTGGTGCTGTTTGCTGAGACACCCTTTCTTTAGGAAAGTAATTCGGGAAGAACAACAAAGAATTCCCCGGCGAACTTCCTTGCAGAGAAGGTTGTGGTTGTCTTGCCAGCTCTCAAAATTAAAACTATGCTCCAGTCAAAAAATGCCTATTCAGGCTGACATCAAAGGGGAAAATGGGAGCAGGTCAAGGAGTTTAATTTCCATGGCACTTGCATTTGTGACTCACATGTCGGGCGCAGCAATGACTTACATGCCCATTGGCAATAATGCAATAGAGGGCCAGTGTGGATACAAAGGGAAGCGATCCCGAGGTAACAGGGACGGGCCAAATCCTGTGTTCAGTGGGATGAGTGGAGCTCATTGAAGTGGAGTGGTGTCACGTGGAGCACGATCTGGTGGTCTTTCCCAGATTTATTTTATTTTTTTTTGTTGTTTTCATGAATACGAACCTTGTGGAGCCCCCTCGCAGTCGAGGTCGAGGCTTTCAGAAATGAGCAGTGGAGCTGCTGCTTGGGGATATGAATCCAAAATGCTCACATGGGGGGCCTGATGCCAGAGGGCTCCTTTTCACTGTCTAGAGACCAGGCAACTTTTAAATATACCTCAGGCTGAACATGGGAGGTGACTCCCGAAAATCTGGGTCTCAGGGCATGTTTCCTGAATCCTTTGAGGTGTGTTTTCATCCTAACTTTGGAACTCCTCAAAATCTCTGGTTAAGCTGAAGGGCTATATCTTGAGGTATGAAAGCAGGAGGTATGTAAACCTTTTAACAGTGTCTGTATGTTCTCCTACTGCTCCTTATTTGCTTTTCTCATGGGACGATCCAAGTAGGCATTACAGGCTGTTGATAAATAGATTTTCAGCCCATTTCATTTAACCATTACTGCATTTCCATATCAAAGATTTTACACTTGGCATGCCCGAGCCTATTTTATTTGCAATCTTTTCTCAAATGAGAAGTTTGGAATGTCTCTTCATTATGTGTTTCATCTGCAATGTACTGCCTTCATGTTACTCCTCAAGATGAGATCTTATACGCTACCTCAAGTCATTCTGCAACTCACTGGCTCTTATTTGTTCTGGCCTCCTAATCTAACACAATTTCTGTGTTCAAACTTGTTGCTATTTTTTTTTTCCAAGGATACACCATATGATGTTAAGCATGTGCTGTATATCAAAGTGCAAATATAAACTAGTTGATAGTCTCTAGTCACACCCTGGATAGGTGTGGCATTTGGGAATTTTTTTGCTTGCTGGCTGGAGATCAGAATGTGCTTAACATGGCTCCACATACAGGATCTCGGTTGGGAGAGAACTGGTTGGGGTTTTTTGGGTTTTGGTTTTTGTTTTTAGGGTTGGGGTTTTTTTTCATATATGTTGTTTGAAGGGTTGGGAGCTAAATAGTTGTACTGTTTCCAGAAACAGATTTTTACTTGTTTGGCTATATTTAGAGCTGCAATTGGGAGATTTGAGGGTATGATAATCCAGTGCCTTACTGCCTTGCCTTTTCTCTTTCTCTCTCTATCACTTTGTGGATAAGAGGATGGACGAGCTTAACTCTAGTGTCAGCCTAAGGCATGGTTCAGAGCTGCACTACTCCAAGAGAAACTCCAAGGAGGAAGTATGACTCACAGAGCTGCAATTCCTTCCACAGTTCCTCCTTGTTCCAGCCAGGGATGGGTTTTTGTTCAGTATTTGTGCTGCTACACTAAGGCTTACTTCTCCCCTTGTGCTTACAAGACTCATCTTGCAGGACAGAAAGAAGAGGGATAAATGTCTGTGCCAGAACCAGGGTGTCACTGACCTGGGAGAGAGTGAGACAGGGACCACTCAAGCCCTGGGTGGGTTTCACTGTGAGCAATCACCTCACAGCCACTGACACTGGGTTGCCAGCCACTTTGCAGGGATGGCCACGGCTGCCTATTAACACTTTATGTTAATACCAAGAACAATGCACAAAGTATTGGACAGTTTTATAGTTTGTTTTCTGTTATATCATGCTGATTTTCTTCCTCTGTCTTCATAGTCTTTCTTTCAATGAGATGGAGTCACCATCAAGCTCGTGCACAGCTCACCAGAACTTCTGAATTGCCTTTCATTTTCCCTCTGACTTAGAGCCTGGCAAAGGATTTGCAGGCAACAATTTTCTTACCCAAACAGAAACATTAATTAGGCTGTTCATAGTGAAATGCTCAAAATCACTATTTCTTCACCAGTAGTGCAACTGTAAGGCCTGAGAACATCAACTTCATGTATGATCTGTTTGCAAATGATGCACGTGACCGTTCACCTGCCTGACATTCTGCTCTGCATCAACATGCTTTGGGGAAAAACATGTAACATTCTCAGCCTTCTTTTGAATATGCAAAGCAGAAATACTGTACTATGGAGGAATTTTCAATTGAGCACTATTTTGAAAGACCTTATAATATGACAGTAAAATACTGTGTTAACTGAGATGATGCCAAATGAGGGCACATGTTAAGTACTTATGTGATGCACTAGTCTGAAAGATAAAAGGGCCCAGGAAAACAAGAGAGGAATTTATCCATATGCACATCAGCCAGATGATCCAGGTAGGAACAAGACCTCAGTACTTGTTCCTAAACCCTTCAGAATTACCAGGGAGAAGTTTTCAGGAAGTATTTTGCAGTTAAAACAACAACAACAACAACAAAACAAAAGCAAGAATGAGAATTGGCTTCAGAAAACAGCAGCACAGATATACACACAGAGACACACACACACTCACACTTCCTGCCTGAGTTATATCAGTCTCAAAAATAGCCTGTGAAAGGAGATTCAGGCAATTGGACCAACTTCTGCTTTCAGCAAAGTGGACTGAACACAGAGCTGGATTTATACCTCCATGCTTGTGATTTGTGCTGAGATGTCTAAAGCTCATCCTTGTGCTGTGAGTTTTGAATGGCACCAGAACTGATTCACCTGGCTAGACCTGACAGAGATCTACAGGGAGAAACACTTTTCATTTGAGCTGGTCTTTATTCCTGCAGTGGAAATAGATGATGGGAAGGAAGCCTGCAGTTCAAACGTGCAAAAATTGCCTTTATTTTGCACCGGTTTACTCAGGGATTTTAAACAGGCTTAGTTAAAATAATCGCCTGAGCCTTTCTGACAACTTTGTAAGAAGGATTTTTNATTCTGCAACTCACTGGCTCTTATTTGTTCTGGCCTCCTAATCTAACACAATTTCTGTGTTCAAACTTGTTGCTATTTTTTTTTTCCAAGGATACACCATATGATGTTAAGCATGTGCTGTATATCAAAGTGCAAATATAAACTAGTTGATAGTCTCTAGTCACACCCTGGATAGGTGTGGCATTTGGGAATTTTTTTGCTTGCTGGCTGGAGATCAGAATGTGCTTAACATGGCTCCACATACAGGATCTCGGTTGGGAGAGAACTGGTTGGGGTTTTTTGGGTTTTGGTTTTTGTTTTTAGGGTTGGGGTTTTTTTTCATATATGTTGTTTGAAGGGTTGGGAGCTAAATAGTTGTACTGTTTCCAGAAACAGATTTTTACTTGTTTGGCTATATTTAGAGCTGCAATTGGGAGATTTGAGGGTATGATAATCCAGTGCCTTACTGCCTTGCCTTTTCTCTTTCTCTCTCTATCACTTTGTGGATAAGAGGATGGACGAGCTTAACTCTAGTGTCAGCCTAAGGCATGGTTCAGAGCTGCCCTACTCCAAGAGAAACTCCAAGGAGGAAGTATGACTCACAGAGCTGCAATTCCTTCCACAGTTCCTCCTTGTTCCAGCCAGGGATGTAAGTTACTTCAGTATTTGTGCTGCTACACTAAGGCTTACTTCTCCCCTTGTGCTTACAAGACTCATCTTGCAGGACAGAAAGAAGAGGGATAAATGTCTGTGCCAGAACCAGGGTGTCACTGACCTGGGAGAGAGTGAGACAGGGACCACTCAAGCCCTGGGTGGGTTTCACTGTGAGCAATCACCTCACAGCCACTGACACTGGGTTGCCAGCCACTTTGCAGGGATGGCCACGGCTGCCTATTAACACTTTATGTTAATACCAAGAACAATGCACAAAGTATTGGACAGTTTTATAGTTTGTTTTCTGTTATATCATGCTGATTTTCTTCCTCTGTCTTCATAGTCTTTCTTTCAATGAGATGGAGTCACCATCAAGCTCGTGCACAGCTCACCAGAACTTCTGAATTGCCTTTCATTTTCCCTCTGACTTAGAGCCTGGCAAAGGATTTGCAGGCAACAATTTTCTTACCCAAACAGAAACATTAATTAGGCTGTTCATAGTGAAATGCTCAAAATCACTATTTCTTCACCAGTAGTGCAACTGTAAGGCCTGAGAACATCAACTTCATGTATGATCTGTTTGCAAATGATGCACGTGACCGTTCACCTGCCTGACATTCTGCTCTGCATCAACATGCTTTGGGGAAAAACATGTAACATTCTCAGCCTTCTTTTGAATATGCAAAGCAGAAATACTGTACTATGGAGGAATTTTCAATTGAGCACTATTTTGAAAGACCTTATAATATGACAGTAAAATACTGTGTTAACTGAGATGATGCCAAATGAGGGCACATGTTAAGTACTTATGTGATGCACTAGTCTGAAAGATAAAAGGGCCCAGGAAAACAAGAGAGGAATTTATCCATATGCACATCAGCCAGATGATCCAGGTAGGAACAAGACCTCAGTACTTGTTCCTAAACCCTTCAGAATTACCAGGGAGAAGTTTTCAGGAAGTATTTTGCAGTTAAAACAACAACAACAACAACAAAACAAAAGCAAGAATGAGAATTGGCTTCAGAAAACAGCAGCACAGATATACACACAGAGACACACACACACTCACACTTCCTGCCTGAGTTATATCAGTCTCAAAAATAGCCTGTGAAAGGAGATTCAGGCAATTGGACCAACTTCTGCTTTCAGCAAAGTGGACTGAACACAGAGCTGGATTTATACCTCCATGCTTGTGATTTGTGCTGAGATGTCTAAAGCTCATCCTTGTGCTGTGAGTTTTGAATGGCACCAGAACTGATTCACCTGGCTAGACCTGACAGAGATCTACAGGGAGAAACACTTTTCATTTGAGCTGGTCTTTATTCCTGCAGTGGAAATAGATGATGGGAAGGAAGCCTGCAGTTCAAACGTGCAAAAATTGCCTTTATTTTGCACCGGTTTACTCAGGGATTTTAAACAGGCTTAGTTAAAATAATCGCCTGAGCCTTTCTGACAACTTTGTAAGAAGGATTTTTGTGGCTAATTCTTAAATATCATCAGACAGCAGGCCAATTGTGTCCAAGTGCACATTGCTGCCCCAGGTAGGAGATAACTTCCTGTGTTGAAACAATGACTGGAGAGCGATATACTCAGGGACAAGGAAATACCATCTTCCAGTCCTGCTACATCTTAGAGTAACGCATGAGAACTCCCTTTAGCTTCATGCCTGTGCTTAGCCAAGTTATTAGACACATTCAGGATGTATTCAACTCATACACATCCTAAATTACTCAATGGTTTTGGGTTCACATAGCTGCTGATTTAGTCAGATCTCCAGTGCTAACAAAAACTGAATATACTGACCTGCCAGGAATGTTGCTGGTATAGGTATGTAATAAATGTGCTTAGCTGTTTAATTGTACAGGTATGCAATGGGCACCTTTAAAACCTTCTCAGTGTTTAGTGATATGGAACACAGCTTTTGAAATGGGATAATACTTTGGAAGAACAAACATTCACGTTTCATGTTTCAGCAGTTCTGAACACATCATCAAAAAAAATGGCAAAAGAACCTTTAGTGGATCAAATTATGTACCCTTTTGAATAGAAGTGAATTCAAAATAGTTCCATGAAGTCAAGGCAGAGAACTTATTCTCCCCTGGTAAATAATATAATAAAATTGGCTGGATGTTTCACTGTGAACAATTCAGTGAAAACATCATCTGTGCTTTGTATAGACTTCCTTTTTCTTTTCTCCATATTCCTCTTTTTCTTCCTCATTCTCTTTTTGACCTTTGCCACCTTCTGATGCTGTGCACAGAAGACCTGAGAAGGTAAGTGGGAGCACACCTGAGAAAAGATGATAGAGTGAGTGGTTTGGAGTGGACAAAAATATTGCTGGAAGTGCAGAAGGTGGTAAAATACCAACAATCCCTACTGGTATCTGACATGACTAACAAAGGAAGGGTTCATTCCTTGTATTGTTTCAGTTCCTGTGAGTGCCCCTTGCCTCCTACGTTGTGTGATACAGCCCGGGTGAAACACGGCTGCAAAAGGGAAAAGGTGACATTGATCCCACTGTCTAAATAGGAGTTAATACTGTGCTCATCACTGCAGTGTCTGAAAGCAAGATATACTATTGCTGTTGCAGGACAAAGTTCATGGAATATCAAGTGTTGATAGTCTGTGCTCAGAGCCTGTAAATGTATGTACAAATGGATCAGATCCACAGCTGGCATCTGTCTGGCTCCAGATCTGGTCCAGTAAGTTTCTAAAGAGCAGTTCACGACAGACCATTGAAAACTTCCAAAGAAAGTCCCAGGGCACATGACAGAAATGGCCAAGTGGGACAGCATAGTAAAAGAAAGAAATCCTGTGGGTTCATTTCTTTAAAGCATAGAAGTCATTAATCATTTCTATTCCTTTCCATTTGAAACAGCTGCCTGCCTGCATTTGCTAAGTAACTGCTTTCCTAACCACACAGCAACTAAGCTGTGGGCCCCAGAATGCTCATGCTTCCAGATATTAATAAACAATTTCCCTCTTTCACTGTGTCAATGAAAGCACGTTAACATTCTTAGCATCTGGTTTTTGGTAGGGAAATAAAGCGCTGTGGGTCCTACACTTTATGAATTCCCTCCAAAAATCTTTCTTACTGCCTGTCTTCTCAAGTGGGGCTCCAAAAGTTCAAAAGCTTGAAGTTAAAAAAAAAAATTATCTGTGGCCTTCTACCTGTCACCTGCGGTGTAGGATGTTGGTCTTTGTCAAATTACAAAATAACCTCTCCGGTCTTGCTTATTTGCTCATCTTCTTGCAGAACTGTGCTACTGCTTCCCACGTAAGCTCGCGACTGATCCAAAACCCCTCTGTCATCTCGGCGGGCGGCTGCAATTAGTGAAATGCCAGCCAGCAGGTGGAGACGCATGAAAGCAATCCCAATCCATAGACAGGCTGCTCTGACATCGCATTCCCATAGCCCCGGCCAAGCGCTCCGGCGGGCCGGAGCCAGAAAACTACAGCTATTGGTTTTCGTGGAAAAGTTCAGGATTAAAATCTTGGATCGCTGACAAACGCGTGACGGGGCAGCTCCTCCTGTCCGGCTGCTCCGCGCTGAGGAGACGCCCGGGCAGCACCTTTCGTGTTCCCGGGAGCCGGGAAGGGAGGGAGGGAGGGAAGGAGGGAGGGAGGGACGCTGCTGACTCTGCCCTGACCTTGATTCATTCAGTTTGTTCAACAGTTTAGAGCTGCCTGTCAGCGTCAGCTGTGCTGAGTGATGCAAGGAGCCACACACGCTCCGGGCTGTGCACATTCCCTCCTGGCCTTGCGCTGGGACGGGGCTCTGGTGGCTCGCAACAGCAAACTTCACCCCAGATGCATTTCCACCTCTTTGCTGCAAAAGTGCGGCTCGGGATGGTGTGAAAACAGCTTTGCTTCCTCTCCGTTCCTTCCATAACTCCTCCCACTCAGCGTTTCCTCTTTCAGAGTGGAAACACCATTGTAAGAGCTATTTCTGAAATATCCCCGCCAAGATCAGGAAGCTCGGAGGAATACACAAGCATGGGGAGGGGGAAAGGTAGTTCGGGAGTTATTTTGGGAGCGGAGGAGTTGTTTACATGAGCTTGGGAGAAAAGCTGAGGGTAATTCTGTGCTGTCTTCAGACCAGTTTAAGTTTCTAGCTCTAATCTCTTTAGAAATGATAAGAAACTGCAGTACTGGGTCTGCAGAACACCCAATGTGGACCGATTGCCTTCAGTGGGAATAAGCAGACAATGAGAGCCAAGCCTGAATGCCATGCCACGGTATGCTGGCAAACGCCTCCCTTATACCCAAAATGATTGCTGAGACTGCAAAAGGCAAATTTTAACTGACAACGGTGACAGGATATGTCAGCAGGCACGTGGAGAGGGAAGGAGATGGTGCAAGATTAGTAGAGCTTTGAAAGTTACAAAAATCATCTGCAAATATTTTGAGAGATTTCAGTGTTTGAACACATGATGCCCTGGAAAATCATATTCGTTGTGGAGATGCTGGGAAACACGGTGTCTTGTCTTACAACTCCAGACCCCCTCAACAGTTAAAAAGTTGTGGTGAGTTTGGATGAACTACCAGAGTTCGTTATTCTTCCTTTAAATGAGAAAGGCTCTTAAAGTCTTGAAAATTTGGTGTTCTCTGAGGAACATCGTTTCGGATTCTTGTCCTCCCCCTCTGCTCCCTTGCCTCTTGCACTCAGCAGAGCAGAGTTTAACGTGCCACTGAGGAGACAGCCCTCATGCAAAGTCCTTCAAACATAAACACACTCACAGAACAGATCACAGCGTGCCTCCAAATGTGGAAACCACATTCCATCTGCACCCTTAGCCAGTGGTCCTCAGCTCAGATGTTGGATGGATATTCCTCAAAGTGAAGATTGTGAAAACGCGTGTTAGTGCTCCACAGTGATTCATCAGCATCCCAACCCTCCCTGCCCGAGAGCTCAAGGTGGCTCAGGCTTGGGGGGCTTGGAGAATGCAGGAATTTGCTACACTGAGCTGCAAAACTATCTGCAGGTGACTTCTCCTGGAGGTAAGAAGCCCTGTGTTCCACTCACATACTTTTCCTGCATTTATAAGTCTGTTAGATCTTAACTTTTAAGTTATTCATAATGATAAGAGGCTTTTTTTTTTTTTTTTTTTTAAACCCTGTTCCTGATTTTCCGCTCAGGTTTGCAGCACTGTAGCATCCATGATTTCTGTGCTGATCCCACAGAAGGATCAGAGCCCACGTGAGGGTGCTTGTCAGTAGTTTACACCCCGCCACGGTCACACACACACAATGCTTGATGATAAGGCAACTTATCACCATTATTCTTTGACCTATTTTTTTAGCTTGTAAATGACTGGGCCTAAATTCCCAGCCAGAAACTGAAGATATTGTTTATGGATCTATTGTATAGGATTGCCTTGAAAGAGTTAGCATTTATCTTAGGTGACTCACAGATTGCTCTGATGATGGATGTGTCCTTTAGTTTGCTCTGTGTGTCTCTCTCACTCTGTGTGTGAGAGAAACACATTCTGTGTGTTTCTATGTGCATATATCTATATATATAAATAGATATATAAGAAATGGTTTGATTTCATGACGTGCCCTTTAGAGTCTTCATTTCTTTTGAGGGCTGTTTTGCAAAGAATCGTTAAGCAAAAGTTACTGAGGCAGACAGAAAAAAAATCTTGGATTAAATAGGGAGCTACCAAAGATATTTGAAATAAAGGACAGTTTTTTTTTTAGGACAATGGAATAAAGGTGCAGGAGAGTTGAATTCAAATGCTGAATTATGGGGACATGCTTAGTATGTATTTGGTAAATTGCTAAATCTATGTGGTGACTCAGTTACTCATTTATGACATGAGGACAACAATTAAAACCTTGTAAATAATAATAAAAAATCTACGAATCTATATGAATGAATATGGACTGTGGATATGATAGTGATGACAACTTAGAACTTACACAGATGCTCCCTCCCAGCCAGACCTTGCTATTGGATATAATTCTGGATTCTGCCTTAAACAATATTCTGTTTTAGATCTCTTAAAATGCTGGTCTCTGTGGCACCTGTTCAGACTGAAATTAGGTCCTCACTGGGTCATGAGAGAAGACAGTGACATTAAATTAAGGACATAATCCCAAATGTACAATTTTGGGGCAAAACACCCAAATAGTTGTCCCAGGACAAAATAGGTCTCTAACGGAGATGCATTTGCATCAATCAAACCTATTAATGAAGTAATACAATTTTTTAAAGTGTCAATTTGAAAGATATTTTGGAAGCCCCTGAATTGGCTGTGCATATACTCTTCAACTGCAGGCTGTGAATCTTTGGGATCTACTTCCACACAGTACCAGGCAGGTGACATTTAACGGGAAAGAAGGGTTTTCTTTCAATCTGAATTTCAACTACCCAGTATTTTCAGATCCCTCTATCCCATTATTAGTTTTATGAGCCACGTGGATGCATCTTGTACCTGCATGTCAGTGGCAACATTTGGTCTGTGTTATAAACTTTCCTTCCCACAAGTACGTGGCGGCGCCGTGTGGAAAACACACATTCCCATAATCATTTCATATGTTTTCAGTCTTAAAAATAAAGTTTATATAATGAAAATACAATATAATTACACGCATGGGAGTTCTGGTTTGGAAAGGGCTGCAGCAGAATTCTTTGATAAAACAAGCCCCCAACCACAAAAGCTCCATAACTGTGATTTGACAGTCGAACATGTATAATCACTTAGGCTAAATTAAAGGCAGTGTCACCATGTTAAAAGCAGCACATTGAAATCCCCTCTGTCACTTTTGGCCAGCAAGGGGCAAATGCTGCAAAGCCAACCAAATGCATCCTTGAATAACCTCGGAGCAACTTTTTAAAAAGGTGCTTGGGGCGGTGAATTGTAGAAGGAAACGGGAGTGCAAAGGATATGTTTTTATAGGGTTATTTCATGATAGTAATTGAGCTCTCATCAGCCTGGTCCTTTTATTTATTTATTTTTTTTTTTTGCTCTGCAGCAATTTCTGGTACCCAGAAATGGACAATATGAGGGTTGTCAGAGAAAAAAATAAACCATGCAAAATTATTTAATTAGGCAGAACAGAGATGTTAATATCTGTGAAACACCTTATTGTTTAGGTGAGGTTTTCCATTTGCTGTTCCTTCTTGCGTCTCCTCCCAAAACACATGAAGCCTTTTTCACTCCACCAAAGCTGCCTCTTCGTGCAGGAAGTTCATGGGCAAGATCCTCCATGGATAGGAAATTTTGTAGCTCCACTGAGAGCAGCAGGATGATGCTGATTTACACCAGATACGGGTCTGGTGCACAGCATGTTTCAGTCTGAATTCACAAAGCATGGAGTAATGTGAAACAAGGAAGTGACTTTTGTGAAAAGCATTTTGGAAAGGAAAACCAAAAATGATGGATGTACCACTGGGGCAGAGGGAGTGGAGCCCGCCTCAAAGAAGACCTTGTAGAGCTGCCAACCTTCCCACAAAATGTGCTGCTGCTCTCAGAGAGGAGGGGGAGGTTTCCCCAGGACAAATGCAGCCACACCAAGCACCCTAATAACCACTTTGTAGATATTTTTATGTACCATCACATCAAAACCAGACAGAACTTCCAAAGCATTTGAATTCGACCCATCGCTGATTAATGGAAGGAGGAGAAGGAGAATGGGTGGGAAGAATAGTCATTGTGAACTGCCATAACACTGGGCAGCAAGCCATGCTATTCAACAAATGAGACAATACATTAAAAAATAAAACTTTGTTTTCAGGGGCCTTCTATATATATCAAGAGCTTGATTCACAGACCACTAAAGTTAACGGGAATCTTTCCTTTGACTTTAACCAGCTACTGGCCCTGCTGTTACAAAAGAGGAGTTAACACAACTTTGCACTCACTCAGTGTCTCAGGATTAGAAAATGGCAAGGTTGAATAGGACATCAGCAATTAGTTACTAACTGCAGCTAATTAATCAGAATACACACTCATTTTGCCCACCTGTATGTGCTGCATTTTACTCTTCATCAGCATGGACCAATAGTAGAGAAAAGATTTAATAAAAGACAGAAAATGCACGTGCTTACAAGAAAGAATAGTTAATTTATGTTCCACCTGACATTTAAAGCTGTGCAAACAGTATTAGCTGGGGGCGAGGGGGAATCTGATTTTCAAATATTGAATACCTTTTTATAGCTCCTTTCCATTTCTTTCCCTCTGGAAGCAGTTAGCTCAATCATATCATAAGTCTTACATCTTCAGCCATGCAGCTGCCCATATTGCCATTCCAGTTCAATATGCAGCAGAATCTCTAGTCCTTTGTGAGGAAAGGGATTGTTCACTTCAATAGGAGTTTGGGGTGGGGACAGTAAATCATCCTCTTCCTCATCCAGATGTACAAATGGAAGAGGTGACCCTCCTCCTCTCGCCACGACTTTGCTGGAGGTCCTGTCTCCACCCATCTGCCGACAGAGAGAAGGCAAGCAGGAGACTTGCCAAATTACACGGGACAAATTAGCTATGCTAAGTTAAATTCTCGGTCTAATTGAGGCAATTAGTTTCTCCCGGGGCCCATAATAAATTCTACCAAGGTTACCTCACCGGGAAAGGCTGAGCTGTGAGGGTGCCTGGGACAACTTGCTGCTTTCACAGGTGAAGAGGTGTGGCAGCTCACCCTGAAACTCAGATAGTCAGGAATATGAGAGCTCTCAAAAAATGCAGGGTATGTGACACACTTGGGACTTTCAGAAGATGCAGTTATAATTTACCTGGGGGCTGCCACTTAATGCAGCTGGGATTGAAGTTATCTGGTTTTGCCCAAAGCACATAAGAAACATTCACAGGTCTGCTGAAGGAGGTGGGTGACAAAGAGGGATCCAGAAGAAAACCTCTGTCGATAACCTTAAATGTTAGCAGGGAAATGGGAAACAACTCCTCACTCCCTTTTAAAGGTGTTTCCTCTGGGGTGTTTTTGACTAAAAATCACACAAGACAGTGGTGAGATCCTTAGACTTCTTCAGCAGAGCTCTCTTTATCAAGCTTTAAGTCTACATAAAACTTGATAGTTTTCCAAATAATCTTAACCTTTATGCAAAGGGCTTCCCTGGTATGGCTGAAACACATCCCACAGAATTTGCTCTATGGCTTTGGATCTGCAGCTATACTCATGCCACCAGGTCAGCAGATATACTTGTGTTTTCATTCACTGATCATTCTTTTCCCTCTTATGTTTGGGACTTCATTAATAGAAAATCAATACTTAGTGTCATTAGGAACAGGACTAAAGGCATTTGTGGAGCAGAACTTTTTATGGAGCCAGTCACAGTTGAACTGAAACAATATTCAAGTGTTTCTACAGTACAGGAAATGCTTGTATCACTTTTTCCCTTCCTCTTACATGTAAATGCAAGCATATTTAATATCCTGGACATTCCTATTTGGTGATGTTGGCAGAAAGTGACACTCCTGACCTTAAGTGATCATTTGACACTGGGAAGTCAAATGGCAGCAGCAAATTAAGGTGGCACAAAAGTTACTATAGATGTTTTCATTCCTTCAGTGGCAATAGGTGCTGGTAAAGAGGAAACCAATTCTACTTGTCATACTTGATGTAAATATCAACAGAATTATGTCTGTTTTTCATCCAAGAAATGCCAGATTCACCATTTTCACTGTAGAAAGTAGGCACTGTTCACATCTTGGACAATTCTATGCTTATCTTTACCTGAAATACCAGAGATGTAGATCCTGTCACTTTTAACTCTTCGTGGCCGAAAAAGCTTTTCTTTTATTCTGAGTTTTACAGGTCTTTTTAAAAGGCTTCCCCCCCCCATTTTCTTATTGGAGAAGAAATTTTTAATCTGAAAGTTTGTCCTGGTCTCAAGTCAGCAGTAGCTCCTCATCCAAAAACCAGTGCATAGGTGCTCACTGTATCCAATTGAGTAATTTTCTTTGACTCAGGCAAAGATCTCATCATGCACTGAAGTTTAAATACAAACTTCATCCTAAATTGGGGTACTTTCTGAAGCAAAATCCTAAATTATTGCTGTTAAACCTTAAAAAAAAAGTAAGGAAAGGCTCAGATAATACCTAGGAAAAGGAGATTGCTGGAGAAAGGCAAACAACCTGGCTCCCTGTTGACTTTGCCTGGGTCAAAGGGAAAAGTTGAGTCACTGGCTTCTGCTTACATTTTTTCTTTCATCTTATTGATAGCAGGAATATGAATCCAGCTCTCCAAGACTTTCTGACTAAGTTCCTCTCTTTGCTTGCCTGCCTTCCCAAAATCAGTCCCTTTCCTCCCTTTTATCTTACACTGCAATTTTCAGCTTGGCATTTCCAAAAGGCTTGAGTTGACTCTGCGCAGAGGTGATGGGTGGTTGAAGGAAGAGTGAAATGCTCATTTTAAAAAAGCATTTTGACATACCAGTGGGTAAAAGGGTTCCAGCCAGATTGCAGGAAAACAGGCATTTTCATTCTTCCTGGTTTTTTTCCATGAGTCCTTGAACTAAATGCTTTGAAATTCATGTACCTAAGGAGGCACCTACACCTCTATTCCAAGACATTTCCTGAATGGGAATGGCTGCTGCTGGACTTTGGAACTACAGACAGCTGAAATTTCATGGTTGCTTCATATAAGGCATTAAAATTGCTGGTAATGGTCAGGGTTTCCACACAGGAAGGAACCTTCAAGGACTGTGGCTGAATAACTGGTGACAAAGTCAGGGCCTCCAAACCCACCACAGCTCCACTGTGGTGTTCCAGCAAGACCTTGGTAACATCTCGGGGGCCTGGGAAATACATGGGGCTGTTGGATCACTTTGTAAAGGTGAGACAAACTGCTGGTTCTGAGTGACCACACTTGTGTCCATCACATACCCAGCCAGACTGAGCTTCCAGTCTTCACCCTTCTCCATCTGCTCTGCCCATTTCTTTTGACTTATCTTTTTTTTCTTTTTTTTTTAAGGGAGGTGATTATGCGCAAATCAAATGAGTCCGTTTCTTTAGGTCCATTAATTATTACATTCCATTTACATTTTCTGTTTACTTTTTCCCTTCTCTATGGAAGCTATTGAAGGTCTGATGATTCAGAATGCTCTGGGAACACTATGTGGCTTTCCTTCTTGTTTGCCCATTGTAACAGAGCTCATTTTTCAGTGGAGGTTTCCCATTATTTCCAGGAAAAATGTGGTCAAACCCATGTACTCCCAAACCTTTTGATCTCCTGAATCCTCTTCATATCCCAGATAAAAAAGTCAGTGATTAAGACAGAGTTCCTAAAAGGACACATAGTCAGGTTTCCCTTTGACCAAAATGGTTTCCCAGTGAATCAAACCTTTCTCAGCTGAGGGGGGGCTCGACAATAGGCCCTGAAAAGATGGATAGAGCAATTGTCCTGCTTAGTGATCCACGAAAGGAAAGGGGTCCTTAGTGAAGGGAGACCTACACTAAGTCTGACCTGACACTGCAGGAGTAAGACAATAAGAGGTCAAGGAGACTAACGAGAGGAAAAATGCAGACAATGGGTGCCACAGCCAGCACACAGCTCCTGCCACGCAGACTATGGGGCAGCAACGTTAACTGCCTCAGACATGTGAAGGGCAAGTGAAGCGGAAAGAACTTGAAGTTTCCTTCTTAAGAATTGTGGCCCAGCATCTTCAGGATTTACCCAGGCCTCACAGAGAGGTCAAAGTGATGCAGCTAGGCCCGAGGTGAATGAAAAATAAAGATTATCTAATTGGGGAGGAGAAAAATATGGATGTATTTTAGACCGAACCAAAAAAAAAGGCAGCTGCTTGGCAGTTGGGATCTACAGCGAGTTCCCAAGGTATTTTGTGGGAGCAACCAGAGAAAGCTTTTGCCTAATTATTAAAAAGAAAACCCCAACAGCCTGATATTGGTATGTGTGGGACTCACAACCACCATATTTTAATTCTGTACGAACAAAAGATCTGTAGTTTACACCATCTGGGACTCAGCTGAACTTCCTTCAAGCACCCAGCAGTGGTTTCTCTCTGTGTGCAAAAGAATCCTGGTCCTTGTGATCTGTGTGGAGACAAAATGAGAAATCTCTCTGGGTTCTGCAGGCATCCCTTGTCCTCAGTGGCATCCCCTCCATCACTTCTTTGCAGCTGGACATTGCCCTCCTCAAACAGCTTCTTCTTACTCAGGTCACAGAAGCACTCTGAGTACAAAAGTACTTTTTTTTTGTACACCTTTGCAGGTGTACAACAACAGGCCACTCTCTAGTTAACAAATAACATTTTAAAAGCATCTTCAGAGGACCCAGGGAGAAAATCTCCCTGTGTTACATTTGTCATTAAATAGCTGAACATTTTTTCCCTTCTAAACCACATTTTTCATCTTTTCAGTGACGCGACCTTTCGGCAGCTGGCGTGAGATTTATCAGAGTATCGTTTCTGTGATGGGAAGTGGCAGGTGGAATAGATGTTTTCTTATCCATAAAAGCAAAATATTGAGGCTTTTTAAAATTGGAGAGGTTCAGCTAAGAACTTGCCTCTCTTTGGAACCTTGCACAGAAATAACACTTCCCCAGCACTGCTAGAAATCAGATCTAGCTGTAGGGAGAAGGAACTGGGATTGTAAGGTATTGGTTAGAGGATGGCATATGGAAACTAAACAGTACACCTGGATTTTATTCACAGGTCAATTTGCTGGCTTGTTTTGTGATCCCAGGCAAAGCCCTAAAGCTCCCTCTGCCTCCTCTTCCCTGTCTGGAAATTAAATCCATTTTTTTAAGGAATGATTTGGATCTTGGGTTAGAGGTGCAGCAGATTATTATTTTCACCCATGTATTCTCTTATTTGTGTATCAAAGGAAGTGGAAATTTAAGGAGACCATGTTGGTTAAGGAATGGTGTGAATTTCAACTGACATTAGGCAACTAATGAGAATTACAATTTAAGTGTAAAATACTTCTCCTTATTCAGAAACGATGGCTGAAACAAAACCAAATCCTTTGAAAAGCCATCTCAATTGGAAACTATTAGGTAATTTCTTTGGAAAGTGGAGAATAGGGTAGACAATATTCCTCCTACAATTACTGAGTCTTCTATAAATGAAATGATCTCCTTGCATTCCAGGGATGACCCCAGACACTGATGAAAGCTGTGTTTCTCATCCAACTTCTTGTTTTAAGTTTCCACCTGTGTAACTGTGCATTGTTTTTATTAACTCTGTAGAGCCTGTAGGTGAGGACAACACAAAGTGAAAGATGGAGCTCTCCCTTAAGGAACTTGCAGTTTAAGGAATGTCATTCCCATAGTTAACTCCATTAGTGCCAGAAGAATTTCCCCTCCAGATCAAATAATAAAGTGGCAGCTGCTTATAAAATCTGTGGAGCTACAAAAAAAAATGCCAGCAGGGAGGGAAATAGGTATTTATGCTGTGCTGAAGTGGGAAGAGAAAAGGCTCTGCTGAACATATGGGTCAACCAAGCCAATCTGGTCTGCAGGTTCCCCAGGGATTCAGGTTAGAGGGAAACACCAACTGAAGGCTTGATCCTAAACCAGGCAGCACCTGAACCCTGAACCCAGGCAGATCCCTCACTAGCAGGCGCTGGGGGTTGGATTATCTCCCCAGGCACTCCACCCTGTGTCTTGCAGATCATTTTCCACCAGGTAGAACTGTTCCATCTGCCCTTTTCCCGCTTGCTCAGAGCGAGGGCCGTGGCCCAAATTTTCATAACTGCCACACATACTGCAAATGTGATTCATGCCTCTAAACACAAGGTAGGTGTATAACTAAGATCAAATGAATCACCTCATAGAAGTGCCTGTTTTTTTCCACTGACTTTAGCTCAGAGAGAGTAAGTGGAGACCAGCTAAAATGTGGTGGAACTATCTCACAGCACATACCAATTATCTCAGTTTTTTCAGATTATGTTCAAACACCTCACAAGATCTGGAACAGTCAGTGACTCCTCTAATCATTCTGCTGGCCAGGTTTTTACAGTGTGTGTTTTTGTTTTGCATTCAGGGATTGAAAAACAAGAAAAGTGATGTCACACAGGTGCAATTTGCCTGTAAAAAGCTAAATCCGGGCTCCTTCTGTGTAGCTGATAAGGACCCCTGTGAAGCTCCTTTCTGATCATCATAGATTTTTAATTGAGTTTAATTAACCACTGAAATAATTTCCCAAAGTTCACAGTGTGTTTTCCCCCACTGGAACATTTTAAATCAAGATGATATCTTTTTCCAAAAGATACGCTCCAATTCAAACAGGAATTGATTCCAGGGGACTCAGGAGGTTGATGCACTGCAGGAGCTCACAGTGGCTCATCACACCCATCTCTTGCAGCCTGCTCCTCATTTCCATGCAGGTAATGGGAATCACTGTGGTTTTTCCATGCAGGAAATGGCTTGGAGGAAAGGAGCAACACTGATGACAATGTTCTTTACAGCCATGTCTCAAGGAATACTGTCAAACCTTTGCCTGAAGCTCAGAAAATCTTAAATGTAGTGTACCAGAACTTTCTTTGTTCGTTTTTAATCCTAATTTCCAAATCCTCCCAAGGCAGATCATGCATGAAACAAAGACTCATCAAATTGCTGTGCAGAGGTAGAGACACACAATCCTTAATACATTTCAAAGACTTTGTTTCGTTTCTCAGGAGGGAAGATTTTTTTTTTTATTGATCAAAATGGATGTTCGCTACGTAGAGCCCAAGTGGTAACATTTTATCCCAGCTGGATCTCAGGATACTGAACATTTTGCTGTATTAAGCCATAAATTTGGGCCAGATACTGCAGTCAGTTTGCTCTAGACTCCTAAATGATGTCAGTGTGAGTGCCATATCTAGGTCAGCTAAAACAGTAGGCAATTTTTAAAAGGAGATATATTCTCTCAGAACATGTTATGATTTATAGGGCTCCCAGAAGGCTGTACCCCAAACATTTAGTGAAGTGATGTGCAAGTCTAGCTGTGTTTTATCCAAAAAGGAGAAAGCAGTGGCAGCAACAGCATTGACTTTAAGGTTCTGTTCTGGTGTATAAGGAAACAAAGAGGGCATGTTTTCCTATAACTGAACACAGCTGTATTAATTGCTTCAATAACACGATGTTCTCCACCAGCTTTTGGCCAATATCTGGCATTAATATCCCTGTCAGGATTATCCTGATTAATGAAGAATAATTCACGGTGCTCAGACAGACTGTGGGGTGGTCAGTGCCACATTAAACCAGCTCAGTTCTTCTCAAATATCCCCTGACACTGTGGCCCTTTGTAAAGGGACAAGACCAAGCAGGACAGTAAAAATTGCAGGATAAAGGTTAATTACTCACATGCCTGCTCATTCTCACTGTTACCATTTGGTTCTCTTTCATCTCCCTGCCTGAATTTGCTGTTTTCTTTGCTCAGTTCTCCATGGCCACGTTTGCCCCCTTTCCTTACTGTTTTATGAGTGAGTACAGGTCATTTATCACGTTTGTCACTGTGACTATATATAAAGCCATTATTGGCAACTTGTACTTCTCCAGCACCTTCCACTTACTCGCCTCCATGTTTTCTCATGTGTCCTGGCAAATGAAACCTCTCAATAACCCCACCAAGTAGGGATGGCTCTGCCTGCTTTGCATGTAGGTCAGCTACACTGAGCTGGGTTACAGTTCATGACTTGCCCAAGGTTACACAGGAAATGTGTGGCAGAACTCCGAATGGAAACCAGATTTCGCGCTCTCCTGCCTTAACAACAAGGTTATCCTTTCTCTTTGTGACGCTTTTGGGCAGTTCATATGGATCTACACATATGTTTCAAATGAGCTAAATTTCCATGAACTTGGTGTTTCGAGCAGGAGTGGATGTATAAATGACAAAGGGCTAAATTATGGAGAAAATGGCAAAGGCTGCTCGGAGATTTGCATACCTGGTCACAGCAGTTGTACACAGAAATAACTAATCGATTACATGCACAGCCGCAGGAACCGGGCACGCCATTTTCTGAAAATTTAGACCCAAATTCACAGAAGGGTAACTGGAGAAAAGAAATTAAAAGTTTAATGTGACACACATGTATAGTGAGCATGGGCCTAAGCCGTAAAGGATGCTGTAACTGGGCTTGAGGTCTGGTGTGTGCAGTTCACAGATCTTGCTGTGAGCACACGCTCACCCTAATAAACTACCTTTAAAAATGTGTTACAGCTTGCATTTTCCTTCATTGACTGATTAATGACTTGCTTCTCGTGCCACTTTAGAAAACAGGTAGGTATGTTGATCACTCTGTGTAATTTGTTCATCTTCTCTTTTTAAAACAAACTCTATTAGGAAGTCTTGGGATTTTTAAGACTGTTTCCCATCTTCCAATGGCTCATAAATTGAACCTGACAATGATTAGGTCATTAAATAGGGGTGCTAGGAGGTGAGACACTGAGCACAGTGGTAGAAGGAGGCACAAAGAGACACCCTCAGTGCAGGAACTCTATACAGACCTCAATGTGCTGCTTGCCAGACAGAGAAGGTATGGAAAACTTGCATTTAGAAATAGTCATAGAAAACTTCATTTATTCCTCTTTGAGGGGCAGTTGTTCCCACACCTAGAGAGCAGAGTTAGTGCCAAATACTTAACTGGTATAAATCAGGACATCTTCCTTGGGTCCCAAAACAGAGCTGTGGTGCTTTACACCCAAAGAGAGGACCTGGGCTTCAGTTTTCAAGGTGGCAAAAGACCATTTGCAGCGTGTCTGTAACAGATTAAAAGGTCTTTAAGCCTGAAGGTCCTCAGTGCTGGGTTTGTGCCTTTTGCTTCATTGAGCCCATTCCTCGCTGATTTGATAATGAGAGAAAAGTGTGCTGTTAGTGCCTTCAGAGCAACGTGCTGCAAATTTAGGAACACGAAAAATCTTTAACAAGAACTGAAAGGAAATCATTGATTTGTGGCAGGAGCTTCAGCTAACCGTGGAATAATTAAAAAACAATACAACGACGAACATGGGTCGAGAAATGAGCAAAGATTGAATTTTGCCAGGAGCGGGAATGTGGCTGGACTCAGGCACGTGGGTGGAGTGATGAGGACACCTGGCCATCTGCATACAGGGCAAAAAAAAGTCTTGCTGGCAAATGCTGAAATGCTACAAGTAAAATGCAGCTAGCAAAGTGTCAGCAGCTCTCTGGAGATGCTGTTCAGGACGAAGCAGAGACGCTTCATTCCCTTACATCATCTCTCTAGGTGTGTTTTTGTCCTATTTATAGAGCTAAGGTAATCAGGCAACGCTGCACAGACAACATATTTTAGGAGTTATAACAGATATCTCCTGGCACACAGGAAGAAAACACAGAGGCAGGGACAACAGAAAGGTGGGGGAAGGCTTGGAAGACAGAAGGAATGTCCGTCCTCCTGCTTGCTTTCCCCTCTGTTCTCCTAGGACAGTACCTTATGACCACGTACAACCTCCTGCAAAAATGGGGAGCGGGAGCAGCGTGTGCCATGACCTTTATCACACCCCCATGTATTTCAGCTGCATTCCTGCTCTTCCCCTCCTTTCCCAAGGCAGCAGGAGGTGCTGCAGTAAGGAACTGTTGGGCTCAGGCATTGCCATTGTAGCCCCCCTCTGTAACAAGCTCTGTCCTAGTCCTGCTGCAAGACCTGCATGTCCCTGTGCCACGGATTTATCTGTTTTCCAGCCGAGGCTCCTGCTGTTAATCTGTAATGTCCTGTTTGTTGTCAGCAGTGAAGTGCCTTGCAGACAGGTAAGGAGACCAAGTCCCAGCCCTGAAGATTTCCTAATTGGGACCTGACATGGTTGGCAGAGCAGCTGGGGCTGTTAAGGAGAGCCAAGAAGCTGCCCAGCTCCTGCACCCCCAATGCACACAGCTTCAAAGTGAGCAAGGAGGTATGGATCATGCATTTCCATTCCAGGAAAAGGGAATGTTCCCATTTTTTTAAAATGTGGGTTCATCCTCCTGCTGTAGTGATGGTGGTTTCACTTTGTGGACTAAACATAGGCTTTCTTAATTACCCAATTCATTTAATTTGCAGAGGGGAGGATTTTATGAAGTCAGATATTGTGGCTGTGTTGGTCAGGCAGTAATAATTCAGAGCCACAGTTATGAAGTGCTATTTGGTAGTGGTGGGTTTAGACTCTTGGTTATTGTATGCATTTATTATTCTTTATGGTTTTATAATTATTTATATTGGTAGCAGTGAGTTTACGAACACAAGCTGAATCGTTGTGTTCATATTAAGGAACAATATTATTTGCAGAACAATTATCTCTGCAAACTACTTTATCTTCCAAAAATAAACATGCAGGCTGGTTGCAAGGGGAAAACAGAGAAATACATTCAGCATGGGAGCCCAAAGGTACCGTTTTATTTTGGACAAGTGGTGGCAGAGCTGTTGGAACCTCTGCTTTTGCTTTGTTTCAACTCAGTCCTGTTGTGCTCATCACTCTGGTGCCTGAAGTACCCCCTCTGTCACTGCCTGAGCGTACAGGGACTTTGATTTTTCACATCTGGAACTTCTAGTGGCAAGTCCTCTCATTCCAGAGTCGTGAATCTCTTTGGCCTTTTCTAGTAGTTCAACTTGTGTTTTCTCACAGGAAGGAGGAGGCTGGAAGGGACCTCTCTGCAGGTCATTTTGTCCAACCTATCTGCTCAAGCAGGGTCATCTAGAACAGGTTGCTCAGACAGCTCATGAGTAACTCCAAGGATGGAGACTCCACAACCTCTCTGGGCACCCTGTGCCAGTGCTCTGTCATCCTCCCTCCTCGAGTAGAAACATGTAATCCTAAATCCCTCTGCAAGTCCAGCGAAAAAATAATGTTTGTATTTTCGACTCTTTGCACCCTATCAACTTCATCCCCATGCCAGTTCCCAGGAGTTCCTGGTAGCTGCTGGAGTGGCACAAACTTTACAGGGAAATGCCAGGATAAACAACTAGAGGCAAGAGATTAAAATCTAAAAGGTGTAGAAGCACAAGTCCTGCTGAAAATTACCATGATTCAAAACGCCATTCATCAACTGCTATGGAGAGATACAACACTGGACCCCAAAAAGCACAACATTTTTATCCACTGCTGGGTGGGAACAGTCTTGCTCTTGTGGCTCCATGGGTCCAGTGAAAGTGAATTGATTTCCAGATAGCTCAGGTTTCCCTGTGCCATGTCCTGCTGCAGGCGTTCTCTTTGGTGTCCTTAAAAATATCTTCCTTTAGTCACTAGCAATGAGTCTTCTGGAATGCTGAGGAATTGCAACAACACATAAAACAACATCAAACTTCAGTGCTCTCCCTCTCCCCCTCTTACTCCACAATGTATCGTAAAGAACTGGGATTAGGGTTCTCAGAGAACATTTTGGGAAGTATCATGATGGTGGGAATTGAGAAGAGACTCCACAACCTCATTCGTGTGAAAAAAAATGACTCACTGAACTCATCTTGAAAATTTTCTCCTGGAAAAAAAAGGCACTTTTGGAAATGGTGGAGGGAAGTTTACACAGATGGTATGAGAGAACTGGCATTGTGCTTGGAGATGTGGTGGGGCAGAGAAAAAGCTGCCCTAAATAGAAGGCACAGGATGCTGGGTTTAATTTAGAAATGCTATTGGCATTTTTGTTACTGGAATGAAGGGAGCCACGAGTCTGCAAATGAAACAACCCAAACCCTTCACCACAATCATGGAGTGTAGCAATGGCTTGGCATTTCCAGGCTTTGATTTTTTTTAATTTTTGTGTGTGTGTGTGTGTCCTGCCAGCTTCTGGAGTGCTGTGTCACCTATTTAGTTGCTTGAAGATAGCTTTTAGAGTACAAAATGTCAGCCTGAGCTGAAGCTGTAAAGATTTTTCAAAGATTCCTGCCATTCCTTTGGTTTAGCAACCCTAAAGCTCTTGCAACTGTTATCATTTGTGGTGGTCACAAGGAAGTGACACTGTCCAATAAAAAACCCCACCACAAGTCAAGCCACTTAGCAAGGACGTAATTTAGATGTTGGTTTGACAGCTTTTTTTTTCCTGCTCTATGTGAATTGACCAAGTTCAGTTGTTTGTAGGATGCATTTGGATCTGTTTGGTTTATAGTTTTTTTTTTAACAGCACAAGAGAAAGTGATCCCTAATATACCACCCCTTCTCCTTGCTTATGAAAATAAATTCTCATAAAACTACTGGAAAGACAGAGATATATGGTTAGTAACTCCTTGATAAAAGTGGATTAAGATTTTGCTTTATTTATGTTAGCAATAATCATTGTGGTTTAGTGGCATTTGAAACAGCTGGGACCTTCTGTTTCAGCTGGTGTTTTGATATGTCATTTTTGCTTGGACTTTGGTCCTGATTTTCTGGTCTATGTGAAAACAGGCAAAGCAATTATGGATCTCAGAGGAGTACTTTTAATTTAGGAATTTAGAGAATTATCAAAGGTGGTTGTTTTAATCTCTGCCACTCGTTCTTAGTCACTAAGGGCTGGGTTAAAACAGATTTAGGGACATAAATTGGTGCAGAAGTCAAATTCCAGTACTATTCCTGTAAAGTAAAACTAAATCCTGAAAACCTTTACTCAACTACTGCCTACCTCCAAAGGGACTAAAACATCATGTGACCTTTCCCCCGCCAGCTCTGAAGTTTTTAAGTTCTGCACATGCCCAAAGGCACCTGAGGTTTGACAGAGCTCAGTGTTGAGATGCCACGTGTGTGACCCAATCCCTGCCAGAGCTGTACCAGCAGCTCCCTTGCCAGAGGAATCCAGCTGGGAAGGCAATTCTCTGTGCCATTCTCACCTGAGTTTATTGTGTAGGGCTTAAGTGAATGACTGCAAAACTGGAAAAAACCCCAATGTAGATGGAGCATCTTTAGTGACAGGAAGTTGGGGCTGCCCTGGAATTCCAGGGAAAAGTGCTGGGAGGGATGCCGGGACTGGGGCGGTTGATTAGTTTAACACTACTTGGGTGTGTTACAAACCCAAGTGGTAGATTAGATGTCAAGTTTATTGTGCAGTGGGATAAGTTCCCAAACTTTTCACACTGCTCCTTATCTCCTGAAAGCACCTGCCCCGCTGGGCAGGGCTTCCAGGGTAATTTGAATGTGAAAGGAAAACAGCAGAAGGCAGTGGCAAGGACCGGCAACTGCTCCTGAGCCAGACGCAGCACTTAACTAATCCTCAGTCTTTGCTTCCAGGTCGCAGAGCCTGGAAAACTGCAGATTTTGTAAGAGAGGGTAAAATTGTTGAGGTTAAAATCTCCAGAGGTTGCAGGGCAAAATATCCCCTGAATATCCAGAGGACCTGAGAAACTCTGAAAAGAGAATTAAGAGAAAAGCACGTCCTGGTGTATTTTGCACCTTACCTGGTGCTGTGTAACAAAATACTGGTTGTGGTCTGTGATTCCAGAGTTAAATTATCCAGAAAATGGGCTCGAGGGTTGCAAGCAGTAGTTGGAGATGCTGTTCATGTTATATCATCATAAATTTGGAGCTAAATGTCCATCATATTTTGCTTTCATTTTGCACTGCATCTCTGTTATATGCCCTTCCCCACACTTTTGGCTGTAAGACCAGATTCTGTACTGTCAGAGAAAAAAGAGACTGAAATCTCATCTCTGTTGATAGTGAAGGATGTGTGACTCCTAATCTTAGTCCTACAGGGAAGCAGGTCTGGGTTCAAGAACATGAAGGGGTTTCCATTGAGAAACACGGGGTGAGACTACCTCTATTGCACACCAAAAGAAACCCACTCAACCAAAACCCAAAAAAGGCCCTAGAAGAACTAGAAATAAATAAATCTTTACTTGCTTGATGTTCTCTGATTGTTACATAGGATTTACAATGAAATATTGATGGCATATTTTCAACCTGTGCTTGGTTTGAATGCCACTGCTAGGAGGTGCCTCTGTTCCCTTCTTTTTTGAAAGATCCTAGGATGAAATGGTGAACATCTCTGTTCTGAGTCTGTCACACCCGCTGCTTGGGAATATTTGGGAGAATAGAGAGGTGTGAACAGCAGATGTCCCAGGAATCACCCTGCCCCTGCCTTCTGGGGCTGGAATTTGAGTGGAATTTGAATGGGAAAGGCCAGGCCTGAGCAGGCAGAGGTAATGTTGGCATTCAAGGGAAGCAATCCAAAGGAAGTGCAGATAATATCTATCACCACTGATGCCTGTGTCTGTGTAAATACTTAACAGATAAGGTTTCTGGAGATAAGTTCTCTAAATCCAATAAAATTCCTGCTCTTTTTGTGCCCTGCAATGGTTTCCTTTGTTCAGTTCCTTACACCAGCATCAGTCCTCTGCAGGCTGAGGGTATCAGCTCCTTGTCATGCAGGTTTGCATGTCAGGGCTGCCTGGGAGGCTCAGCTCCCCCTGTAGCTCATAACCCCAAGTATCTGAGCTTGTTTCTTGGAGGTGTCACTTTTCTTTCAGATGCAAAGTCGGTAATTCTTACCCAAAACTTTGTCACCCTGAGCCCTAAGCCAGGGCAGAGCCAAAGGTTCTGTAGAGCACTTCGGCCAGTGCAGATGAAGGAATAGCTACACAACTGCCCTCTGATTTTGGGAGCCTTTGGTCCAATGGTAATTTATGCCTCTCCAGGCCCCAAATGTAGATAATGAACATTTGCTGTGTGAATGCAGAGCTGTTAAAGAACAGCAGGCTGTAATTAAACTCTAGGAAGAGCCGTATCCTTCTGTCATTTCATAATGGGCATGAGGTTTGACCATACTACAGTGTGGGATGTGTGGCAACTTTTGTGCAGGACTAGCTTGGAGGGACTTTTTGGATAATGCATTGAACATCTTCAGAAAGTGAAGCTAATGAAAAAATGCTCTAACCAAAGCCCCGTGAGATCCAGATTTTTCCTTCTCAGGGAATGTCTTATGGTTGAGTTTTATTTCCACTCCTAATGAAAGCAATAAAACAATCCAGAAAGCTATTACAAAGCATGATTATGAATACAATAATTGTTGGTCAATCAAGTGATTTGTTTGAATAAAAGCAAAATGCTTAATTTAGATGTCAACTTGAAATAGTATGGAAAGTAGGGGAAAATATTTTGCAATGCAAAATTGAAAATGTCATTTTTAAAATGCAGTAACATTTCATTTTCAGCAAGATGACTCTTCTGCTTTTCTCTTCAAAAGGAACATTAGTCAAGCTCATCACTGTTAGGCAGATGTTTTGTTTTCATGAACCGGCAGTTTCTGAGAGCCTAAATGTAACTGAGTTGTATGTAAAATTCCAAACTATATGTTAAATGGTGATGTAATCTCAAGGAGTTTCAAGTGTTGCTGAGAACCAACAGGATCCAAAAAACACCTGAAACAGTCCTGCAGATTTTCTTTTCTTGGTGAGCCAGAATTATAATGAGGATTAAAAAAAAAAAAAAAAAAAGAAGGATCAAGCAAGTTTTGTTCTCTTGATCCAGAGCTTCTTTTTATCAGATGACATTTTTTACCAAAGGGGAACATGCTGCTGTGTTACTTTCAACAACCTGTCGTAGTTCACTTTTATTTTCACACGCTAAGTCTAAGAAAACCTCTCAAACCTTTCCTGGCCGGCTGAAATGATATCCTGGAAGAGCAAGGCTTTGTTGATGAGGTAAATACCGTTTTCTGGTCAACCCTAACTGCAGCTTGTTGGGATTTTTAGCCATTGATTTGCATTCTGTAGCTCTGCTCCCTACTGCTTGGCAGTCGGGGAGGGGGGAAATCAGCCCCAATGACACCTGTGGGAAGCTGCTTTTCTTAGGGCAGCAATTAAGCTCCACGGTAGCTTTTGGGGATCAATGGGAATGAAATGCAGATAACAGGCATTAATTGAACATCTATTGGAAATAATTTAAATCGTGTAGTTAATGGAAATTAACGACTGGGCGTTTGGGAACGAGCAGAACCGCTGGAATGCGGCGAAAGTCAATACAGGCAGTTCCAAATGGCAGAGATAAGGAAGTGCTTATTGATATTAGTGATCTTCAATATTTTCCGTTGGAACCGTGGTCTAATTCAGGCCACGTTGCTGTGGACTTCATCTGGAGCACCGGGAAAGCAAATTGTTAATAATGTTATAAATGTAAAGTGTCACTAATCTGGTAAGTTGCTACGCTGGGTATTGGGATAATTAATGCAGTAGATCATTTTTAATTATAGTCTTGTATTTACAGACAAACTGAAACTGAGGCTGTTATTGATTAAAAGAGGTGCCATATTGCAGACTTTTCTAACCCTGTAACTATATTGTTCTTGAATTTCATACAGCGTAGCTTAGATTTTTACATCTGATTTGAATTACTTGAATGTCTTAAAGATCTGTGTTCCAACCAGATGTGAGAAATGGCTCTGGTTTGGAAAGTTTCAAGGAAGGACCACCAAATAATGAGGGGAAAAAAACAACTCTCTATTATTTTTCCCCTACACCTACAATGGAAAGTGTTAAAAAAAAAAAAAGTATCCCAATTTATTAATGTGACTTGGGAACCTGTCAGGAAAATGTTCTCTACCTGCAAAGTTTCTTTATCATTTTTCCAGCCCAAGATTATGGACTGGGCTTGATAAACCTCTGTAATTGAAAGAATTAAACATTTCTGCACATAACATTACTATTTACTGTGCTTTATGCATGTTCTGTCACACAGCCAACACTTTAACTGTGCACAATTTCTGCTAGTTAAGCACCTCTGGCTGAACTACAATAATTGGCTGTACTGATAGAACACATATAGTCCAGTTCACTGTACTAAAGCCACAGCTTTCTTTTTTTTTTTTCTTTCCTTTTTCTTGTCGTTAAACTTTTGGATATTTTTAAAACTCACTTGTTTAAAAAAATCAGATCAAGTATTCAATTTATTATGAGGACATTACCTCTTTAAGGGGAAGGTTTGCATATAATTTCCTATAAGGAATTAGATCATGTGCTACTTCTGTACCACGTTTTGTTTTGTTGTCTGTACTTGATGGAAGTACTTTATATCTCAGAATCGATTTTCTGTTGCAAAGTTCTGTGGTGAAGATGAAAGACATTCTGTTTTTCAAAATTTTCTGGGACATGTAGAGAAAACCCTCCACTGCTGTAAAATTCCCATCAGTGAACTGGGAATGACTGCTAGGAATTGACCACAGAAAGAGCATGAGCAGAGCAAAGTGAAATTATCTGTAAAGGGTGAATAAAGGTTGGAAATTTCCCTGGAAATACTTCTAAAGCTCTGCTGAACATATCACTGAAAAACTGAAAGAATTACCTCGTTTGTTCTGCCATATACAATGTTTAAGTACTGATATGTATTTCAAGCTAGTGGTAGAAACAAAGGAACTGTAATAAGCAGGTTACTATGAGCTCACAAAGATAACCATCTGTCCTTACCTGTGAGAAGTCCAGGGAGCACAGAGACCACGTTTCAAGCACTAAAAATGACTGGAAAATATGATTGGCATTATTCCTTTTCATTATGTCTGGTGATCTGTTCCAGGATTTACAGTCCTGACCTTGATATGCTCCAAACAGAGCCTTCATTTAGAAGGGATTAAGGCTGGCTGTGTGTGATAACCCACCTTCACAACAAATGCTGTCTTTAGGAAGATGCCAAGTTATGGAACACCCTCCTGCCCTTTCCATTGCCAGGGACCACTTGACTGCTATGGGGAACTCTTCCTGCTGCCAGGTGAAAACTATACATCCTATGGATGAGTCCTCCCAAGGTACAGAACACTGTCTTATGGAAACCATCCACATTAGAATTATTTGGGATTGACGGGTGTGACAGGCACGAGTTCCACAAGCAGTGCTTTATGGGTTACTGAGGGTTTTGTGGCAAAGCACCCCTCAAGGGTGATTCAACCATCCTGAATCCCACAGGTTCAGGAAGGCAGAGGTTTGCTGACACAGGTTGGCTTGTGAGTTGGACAAGGTCCAGCCTAGAGAGCTCGTTGACTGATCAAATCTCACACCATGTGTTGACCTCCCTGGCTCCCAAATTGGTGCTCAAATCAGGGCAGCTCGGAGTTGAAAATCCTGTACATCTGTTTAGTCCACTGATGTCTAAGGGCACCAGCACCTCTACTCCCAACAGAAACAAAATGCAAAGAATTAAACCTTTTCCCTCCACATGGCTCTCAAATGAACTGAGCTGCCTGAGTCCTGGGCTTGACTGTCGCTCCAGTCCAGCTGAAAATTTGGGGAAGGATGGCCATTTATCTGCAAATTCCTTTCCACATACCACACACACAAACACAAACACAGGGGGTTGTGGAATGGTTACACCTTTGCTGAGGGTTTTGTTATAGGCTGGGTTAAGCCTTGTTGAAAATGGAAGGTTTAACCACCGCCCCTCTCTTCGGAGCTGGAGGAGACAGTTCAGCACATGTTTCTACCCAAAACAAAGGCATATGTAAGGTTGCCCAGGAATTTAAAAGATCTGGGTGGGGAGCCTTGTGGAGTTTGTTTTGGGCAGGGAATGCATGTGGAAAAGAGACAAGATCGAGCAGCAGAGACGCGGAACTCGGGAGCAGACTGGGAGGAAGGTGGGCAGTCTGCAGGGGCTGTGGTGCACAGCTCCAGGAGAGGCCTGGAGAGAGGGATTTCAGCCCCAAGGTTTGCTGGAAAAACCTGGGGAACACGAACAAGGAATCCTTCTCCCATTCCATGAGAAAGGAAATGTGATTTAGTAGTGGTTCAGAAGTGGGCAACCGTGTATTCAGTCCCATTCAAAGCTGTACACAACTGCAATCATCTCAAGTAACAAAAACTGGGATAAACGTACAAGAGAGAAAGTGGAGTCAAGAAATTTGGTTGCCTATGTTGTTGAAAAGCATGACCAGAATACCTTGGCACTGCCTTTAAACACTAAAGTATTCTGAAAGGCTGGTTATTTCTTAGGCCTAAACTGAGTCAACTTAAGGAAGCCCTCACAAGAGCTTTCTTTATATTAACTGAAAGTCACGGTCTGAACAATATTATCTGAAAATTCCCAGATAATTCAGTCTCTCCTTGTAGTCTGTGAACAGAGAATTTGGTGTATTCTGTATACAGCTGAAGCAAAGAGTGTGAGACCTTCTTTAGTTAGCAAATACAAGTGAAATATTTGAACAATCCAATAACAAACACTGAAACAGGCCCCAGACTGCTTATTCAAGTCACAGTTGTAACAAGAGCCTGGGAAGATTTACCTGTGGTAGGACTGCAGATGTAGTTACTCAGAGTTTTTTTTTTTGTAGGATTTTTAAACTCATATAACTGTACTTTATTTCTTTATATTTCAACTGGGGCCAGAGTCCTTATCACTGCAGAACCAGGGATTTATGGCCCTTTATTCCCTTTAGCATTCACCTAGAAGGCCATGGAGCCCTGGCTCCCAGACTTGCTGATATAAAGATAATCATCTTTGAAGTGAACTTCCTAGGAACCAAGTCCTCCTCCAGCTGGAGGCAATGGAAATGCTGCTGCTGGCTTCAGGGGTCGTAAATCTCAGTTCTAACATTTTTTATGACACCTCTTTTTGGAACATTTACTGGAGTATTTGTTCCTAATTGCCTGCATTGTTTTGTCCATATTATTAAATGTGACCTGTAATGTATTTCTCATTTTTTAACAACAAAACAAAAAACACCTTATGGAGAAGAAAGACTGACTATGTTAGAGTAAATCTTTTAAGTGTTGAACTTTTTATCTCATTTGTCTTCCTCTTTACTATCCATCCATTTAAAAGGAAGGTGTTTATGGTGCGAGGTTTGGCGAACAGTTCATATAATGTAGATTTGATTTTATTTTGCTACGATGAAGAGAGAGGGGAGAGAGAAATCCCATAATTTCAGCAATTTCATTTTTTTTTTCCACACTATGTTACAACTCAGCATGAGTTGAAATGACAGATACCAATCCCAAGAATTGAGATTATACAGCGGAAATGCCAGCTGACTCCTCAGCACAGCCACTGCTAGTGGCACCACTCTTTACTGTTACTGGAATGAAGTCAAAGGGGCTGGGTTTTTGCTCTCAGATCAGGCATTATGTTATCACTTTTCTAGTCTCACATCACTTGTTTTAAAGCAATTGTTTCCTTGATTCACAGCCATTCAAACCTGTGTGATACGAAGCATCATGTGCCATGTTTTATCTCCCCCGGGTACAAGTCTCTGAGGTGCTGATGTTGGTGTGAGATGAGGATGCTCAGCACTTCTCAAAACCAGGTGCTGAGCAAAAGGCAAGTTCAAGTAACAAATGGACAGGGTGAAGGTGGTGATTGAGGGCTGTTATTGAGACACTTTGGGGCTCTGTTGTTGCAATTCATGTGTTATTTTTGTGACTCATTTCTTCGGCGAGAACTGCTGATGATCTTGTCATCTATTGTTAAGGTTTCCATGTAAAATTTTACCTACTAGTTTTATTTAATAATTCTTGACTGAGGGAAGAGTTCTGCCTTCAGCAGAACAGAATATAACAGTGACCTCTACAATGCTGAACATTTGTCCTTGTCTCTCTCATCCACCAAATTTCACCTTGTGCAAGCACCGGGAACAGAGCTCTCCTCACCTAACGTGAAGGTTGATACACTTTGAGCCACTCATCAGCTGGTTGTTCACATTCCCCATGTAGGTAATGGGAAGAAACAGACACCTGGAGGCTGTGATTTATCTCACCTCTCTCAGACATCTGGGAGAATTTACACTCAACAGTGCCTCGTGCCATGGGGGCGAGTTCAGACACTGCTGAATCTCGTGCCTCTTAATATGACCTTAAGTCCAATATAACTCCACCTGAAGCCAGTTATACAAACTTTTCAAACCTTTTCCCTCCTTGTCTTGAAGGCATTTTGATAAATGGGCCCATCACAGGATTTAAAAAAATAACTGAAGTCACCTGATGAAAAAGCAACATTCACCACACACTTACAAAATATCCCTCTGGCTCTCACTTACATTAATATTTTGGTATCAGCAGGAAGCAGTGTTCCACAGTCAGGATCTGGTGAGGAGTTTACAATCTTCTGCATGGATTCACTCCTGATAGAAAAGGACTGTTTTGCAGATAAACAGTTGTCACTCTACAAACAGAAATGAGGGAAGTTCTTTTGTTACAATTGAAGATATTAAGTGACCTGTTTGGTACTTTTGCCTTAAATGGTCTGGGCTCCTTTAAAAATTAAAATGTGAAATTAGTTGCTTTGATGCTGTCTGACTAAGAAGCCACAGAGCCTCTTATATTGAATCCTGTTCTTTGAATTGCTCTTTTTAAAAACTTTCTTTATGTATAATTTTGGTCAGTGATTTTAAAGGAAATTGCCCCACAGTTCTGAAAGCTGACTGAGCAAGATGTCACTCAACGGGGTTGGCATAATCCTTTAGCTATACACTGCTTGATTTTGCTAACTGGTCTGCCCAAAATCCTGGTGAGGATCCAAATCCAAATTTTGCAAATTCAAACTTTATTACTAACCAAAAAAATCCTCCATTTTGACTGCAGAAAATCTGTCTTTCAGTCAGAATTTTGGAGTCTGGGTTTCCCCCTACTTCCTGCCTGAGAGCATCATTACAGCAACTCCTTGCCCAAGTTCCTATCTAATTGAAACACATGCCTTTGTGCTAAACGAAGGAATGTCATAAAAAATTTATGAGTTAGTTGCACTTTGAAGCAATAAAGTGTTAAAGATTTAAAAAGAGCTTTTTTAAAAAAATTATTTCTATTATTTTATTTTTTATTTTATTGTATTTCCCCAGGTCCTTCAGGCCAGGAACTGTTTGCAATGCACAGAGCACATTTGGGACCTGACCACTATTGTTATTCCCTTTTGCGGTGTCCTGTATACATATATTTTTTGATTTCCATAAATATGACAGAGATCTATGCAGTGAAGTGTGATGAAGTGATATGAAACTCTCTCAGTGATTTTCAAAACATGCAGCCCATAAATCATTCACCTTAACCTGGGCCCAAATTTGCATGAAGCCGGGGGTCGACTGTCTCAAAAACCAGTCCACCAGAAGTCCGACTGATCCCCGCTGTGTGTGGAGCGCAGAACCAAGCTATAAAGGTAGGTTTTGGATGGCTCCAGGGTTTGTAATGGATGCTTTGCACAGCTGTAATGATGAGTGGGTGAGGAGAGTTAAGAATGAATCAAGTGTGGGTGGTGGAAATATTTGCTGGGCATGTCACAGCCAGGGGAGGAAGCGCAGGGGCCTCCCAGCCTTCCCGAGATGGGAAAGACGTCGAGGCTCCCTGGACACGGGCCCTAGTTATTTATTTATTTCAGCTCTGACACATTCCCATTAGGAAGGCAAAAAAAATGTGAAACTGATACTGTGTCTTTTGAAAGCGGGGAGCTGATTGTGGCTGAGCAGCAGAGCTGTCTTATAATCTCCTTCCAAACGTGTGGGTGCCTCTTGGGTTTCCTCAGCTATTTTATGGCCCATTTTCAAAGATTTCTGTAAAATCAGGCCAACAATGTCTGCATCCCCTACCACATCAGTGAGAAATTGGACCGTGTTTCAGAGTCATGTAAATTCCTTCTATAAGAAACATTTACGTTTCACAAAGTGTAAATTTAGCAGACCACGGGGTGAATTCCTCCCCGGTTCACTCCACAGTTACCACAGGGATGGGTTGACTATTAGTTTACCATTAGTGAGCAGAAAAATGAGCAGCACATGTAACTGAACATTGCAAAGGTTTCTTCCAGGATTGCCGTGACTTGTTCAGACAGTTGATAAGAAAATTAATTCTCGCTGTTCCTGTGTTTTCATGAGAACTTACCTTCGAGTAAACAAAACCCCAAGCCTAGCTTGTGTTTCTTTATTGTGTTATTATATGGCACTCTAAGTGCAATAAAGCAGTCTCCTGATTTCTTGGCTTTTCATGCTTGCTGTTCCTAGACAGGTTTTCTTGCACACATGAAATAATATACAACAACTTTAATGTCTAAGGTCCTGGTAGTTTAAACACAGTCCAATTCTTTATTGGCAACATATTTTTACAGTTAGGACTTGATTGGGCTGGGAAATATTAGAAAAGTGTTGACTAACACATTGTTAAAAATACAAGATGTGTAATGTTTAAGTAACGCTGGATATTCGTGGTTCAGGTTGAATGGTTGTTCATGATCCAGAGTTGCAACAACAGCTGATAAAGCAGTTCTAAAAACGCTGCTCTCCAAAGATACCCGTGTTGCCCAATCCCTGGGTTGCTCAAAATGGTGACTGAAGTGGTGGCTCCACTGAAGTCTGTGTCAAACTTCATCAGTTTTGGAGGAGTGGAACATTTCTTTTCACACAGAACAATGCACTCATTCAACAAGTAGGCTTTTCTGAAGTGCTGGGGTTTAGGTTTTGGGGTTTTTTGTAGGTTTTTGGTGGTTTTTTTTGCTTAATACAAGTGTCTTAAAGGACAAAAAAAAAGTCTTTAAACCAGGGCAAGAATTAGTGACGTTGATAACTGTCATGCCTGAGGTTTTCAGGAAAGCAGCGAAATCTCAAAGCCCACCAGTATTTCGTTCCCTTACACTAAAAGACTCACGCAGCAAGAATCTGTAAGTGACACTCAACCAAGAAAGCCCTTTCTGAACAGCTGATGTGAGACTTGAAAAGAGGTCGTAACAAATGTAATGCGGGGCGGGGGGTGGGGGGAAGTGCTTTCATTCCAGCTCAGGAACATCTGGTTTATTGCAACAATAACTACTGTAATTATATCACTGCTGGAAAAGCTGCTCTAGGTTAGGTTAAGTTTGTGGTTTCTATAATAAACACTGCTTTGGAGGAATGGGGGTTTCAGTGTTTCAACCATGTCAGATCACGCTGAACCGAACTGTGATTTGAGGCAAAAATAACAAAATATAGAAAACATAAAAGCATTATTTCTAACCATTTGTTTCTTGAGATAGACTTCCTTATTATAGCAAGTGGAGGGTATGCCAGAGAAGTAAATTGTTGGATGACTGACCATATTTCACTGATAAAAACTAAAGAAGTAATTTTTTTGTCAGTTGGGAGCAGGCTTGCTAATACTTATTCTAACACATATTGCTCTAATAAATAAGCAAACATCCCACAAAGGACAATATTCTCACTTTGCTTACAGGGAAAACTAAGGAACCTGCCTTAGGTCAGACAGCAGCTTAGTGGTGGAGGGTCTTCTAGTAAGAATATAGTGGGTTTTTCCAGAGGAGTGTCTGTGTTACTTCACTAGGCATTGAAAATGAAGAGTTTCAACAACAGCGTAATGCTTTTCTATCTAAGAGAAAGTCAGAATCTACATGAAGTGTCACAGAGCAGAACCAACTGGGTTCTCTCCGCTGCCAGGTGTATTTCCTGAATATTATACAGCAACAAGAAATAATTGTCTCTTTTCTTGGCAACAGAGCACATTTACTGCCCAAAGCATCAGTAGTATATTCATAGAGGGAGGTTGGATTTTGCACTTGGATCCGCAATGGGCTATGAAGATTTCCCCAAAAACTGCAAAATATAAATAAACCAGTTTGTATTTCACTCTTGGGGCATACTCAGTCTAGATTTGATGATAAATATTCTCCATGCCCATACAATGTTGTTGTATTGCCAAGGTATAGAGCAGAATGGGTAAACATCTTGTGGATAAGGGGAAACAGGGATGTAATTCCATGTGAATGAATTCCCACTGAAATGCTTTGTTGTGACAGAAAGGTGTGCAACAGATCCAGGACTGGCCTCAGACATTTGAGAAGTGCAGAATGATGGACCAAGAGATATTTTGTTGCTGTAATTTGCTTCTTTACCCCACCTCCTGATTTGGAGAGTCTGTTGCTGTGTGCTCAGACTCACACGATTGTACTCAACAGATCAAATAGAATTTGCCAAGAACTGCCCCAGAGTTCATGGATGTTCCCACTGGCAAAATGTTACCTGAGCAAGACTCAACTTACACATGCAAATGTGGGTTTGTGTGTGCAGAGGACTTCTGTTTAATAAATGCAGATTTAACACTGTCTTTAGTTTTACCTCCCGCAGCTGAAACAATTTCTATCAGGGTTTGGAATTGAAATGATTCCTTTCTTTCAACACAGATAGAATGAAATAATGCCAGGATATCACACTCTCTTTTCCTGGATGTTATTCTTCCAGAAAAGTTCAAATTAATAGGGTGTAAATCCCATCACATAAATGGCCACTAAACCTTTTTGAAGGCAGACCAGTGAAAACATGCTGTAATTTTCAAAGCAACATAGTAGAGAAAATAACAAAATCATTTTAAAGTGCCAAGAAAAAGTAGATTTATTGTTATTTAGGATTAGCTTATCTGAATTCTCCCAGACATTGTGGGGTTTAGTGCTCATGGTCATTATATCAGTTATACATGAAGTTTTTCTTCCACAATGTTCTTTCTTTATATCTTTCATATATATATATATACACACACCACTCCTATGTAAGTATGTGCATCTATAAATATATATCTTTTTTGGGGTGGGAGTGTGAATCAAGAGCAAACCCACTTTCCCTATTTTCACAGAAACCTTTTTAAAAGTAAAATCACAGGAAGTATAAGAAGACAATTATGTCTGGCTTGAAAGTTTCTTATTCCTCACCTGTCATCTCATCACCAGTTTTAGAATTCTGACAAGTGGACTGCTGAAATTTTTAATATATATATATGTGTGTGTTTATATCATGGATACTTTTATAAATGCACATGGTTTTACTTCATAGTCTTTGACTACAGCCATTGTGGCAAGGGGCTTAATCCTCTGTGGTTTTGTTGCAAAAAGGATAAATCTCAGAATTACAGACAAAACAATAGATGGTCAGCCAATGTCAGTCACCAGTCACCTGTATCAAGGGGGCTACAGAGCAATTTACAGGAGCTTGAAGTGTGGAAGAGTCTGTTTTCCAGCTGAATAGAAAACACAGATGGGCTGCTGAGGAAACAAATGAAGGATAAGCTCGAAGCTTGCTCTGCACTCATGTGGAATGCCAGCTCCAACTCTGATCTGGTCCTTCAGACAGCACAAGTCAAAAGAAAAATTTATAAGTTGCTGGCAGCAGTGCTGGGCATGCCTTAACCACACGAGCTTTAAAATACCACCTAGGACTGAGATGAACCCTTCACCTTTCTTTTTTTGGAGGCTAAAAATCCTACAACTCTGCTCCTGCCTGCCGAAGCACCGCATCTTGGAAGATTATCTGAATATTATCTGGTTAATGCTGAGTGTCCTCAGATGCCTCTGTTGTCAGTGGTACCTTCCAGCACCAGGCACCCATTCAAAAAAAAAGAAAAAAATTAAGTTATTGCAGAGTTCTCTTTAGTTTATGTGTTGTCAGGAAGTCTGGTGGTACTTAGGATTCAGTCCTCTAAAATGCTGACCTTTCTCTCCTTTTACTCCAACCTGAGCTATTCCATATCATCCATACCTTACATGATTCCATATCATCCATACTTTGCACGATTCCATATATAGAAAATAAAACAAGGGAATTTTTTTTTAATGTAATAAAAACCCACAAAAAAAGAATAATATCGGATGGTGGAGTGCAACATGATTAAAAAAACAACCCTGAAGATAGAATTACCAGTTCTCTGGCTCTTTCTCTGTTTTTGCAGTGTGTGATTAGTCCATCTAGAGAGCAGAAAAATTTGCTTGTAGTGGGCTGACTTCCTCCCACGGTGCTCAGAGGTCATCATCACCCATCAGCTCAAGTGCCTTTCATCCCTGCTAAGCTCCTGTCGGAATTCCCTGAGCCAGGGATGGCGCAAGCTCGTTCCCAGAGCTGGATCCCACGTGCAGCGGGGCAGGATGTGCTGGCACCGATGGCTTGTGTTTGCAGCAGATCCAGGCACTGGGAGGAAGGAGGGGCAGCAGCGGGAACGGTGAGAGGTTCACTGCAGGTGGTGGCTGGAGATGCTGCCCCTGAGTTTCGAAGGGTTTGTTCAGCTCGGGACTTCTCTCTTTTGGAATGTTAATACGGAACGGAAAGCTCTCTTCTCTGAGAACAAACAACCCGGAAAAAAAAAAAAAAAGGAGTTTTTAAGTGAGGTAATGAGGCCTAGCAGGCAGAGCAGAGATCTGGGCTATTTGCAGATGATATTATGAAGCTCAACAATTTAAGAGTTTTCCACCACCCACGAGAGAAATGTGAACGAGAACTATAAGGAACACACTCAGAAAGTAAAAAAAAAAAAAAAAAAAAAAAAAAAGATGATTATATTTCCACTTCTACAAAGTTCTCAAATGCTGTCTTAGAACCCTCATTTATTTTTCTGAGTTGCCTTGTTGTGATTGCAAGAGCTGGTTGTGCTTTGGAGACTGTATCATTCATGAAGGTGCTGAAGATATTTCTGAGTGGATACAGAACATTTTCACACTAAGGAAACCCATGGTTTGGGGACATATCCAGAAATCCATATTCTGGTATTCAGACCTGATTCACTGGTAATGGTGCAGAAGTTCTACTAGAAACCAGGGAGACAAAGAGACTTCCAACACAATCATGAGAAATAATATGGCCTGAGAGCAAGAAATTCTGTAGGTGTCATTGCACGTGCTCATGAGGTGTGGGTTTGGTTTTTTTTCTATTTTGTTATGCAACTTCAAAATGAAACATCTTCATGAAGGAGTTTTTGACAGTACAAAGTGCTTTGCATTCAGCACCAGTTTGACACAATGGTCTGGTCTCTTACTGCGGATTACAAAATGGAGATATAAACTCAAATTGTTAAATTTAGACCATCAAATGTGAAACAATCCAAAAGTCTAAGAGCTGAATGATGCCAAACATCATGAGCATGTGTAAAGCCTTGATACAGAGGCAGGGGCTGGATGTGCATTTCAGGTCAGTGCAAGGAAAGCTTCGTTTGTGAGGGAAACTCAGCTGAAGTTCAGACTGTTCCCATTCATGTCTGCTTAAAATGGGAAATATTGGGGACTGCTAAACATTTAATTTTAATAGATGGTCAGCAGAGGGTTACTGAGAGCTGCTGTTCCTGTAAGTGTTATAGAGGGGGAGAATTCTCAGTGTTCAATGTGATGACAAGCTAGACCCTGGGTGTCTGGAATCACAGGGATAACCTATGGTACACATCGTTTAGGAACACAGCTCAGAGCCTGGCAGAAAGTTGCTGTCATGGGCAGGCATTTTAATATTTTTCTGCTGTAAATGGAGTTACCAGAGAGACAAGACCAATGGCACAAATGCCAGAGAATCACTTCCTAACCCCATTTTCAGATCACTGAATATGCTCTGGGTGCAAGATGTATCCAAAGCTAGGAAGGGATTCTGTCTCTCATTCATGAGCAGAAATGAGGGACCCTTTGCTGACATCTACTCAGATCATTAGGTGAGACCTCCCATGCTTCTTTCCAGCAGAAGTCCTTAATGCCAATAGTCCTGCTGCTCTTCCCTAATCCCCCACAAACTCCTTCCATGTTCATTCTATTTTCTCATTCCCAGGTTAGTGAGGGAGCAGACCACCGCTATCCCTGGAAATGACACCGGTAATAGAGTGATCCATGTTCATCTCCAGATCCGTGTCCCATCAGGCTCCCAGTAGGACTGTCCGGGAATGAGCTCCCTGGGACAGGGCTGAGGCTACTTCTTCAGCAGCAGCTTAGGCTGACATAACACTCCAGTTTAGCTACATCCTTGTTCATTAGGAGTTTGTCCTGTCCAAGATCCCTTGAAGCTGAAGTGTACCTTTCCTGCTGTTTCCCAGCATCTTCTATTCCACAGCAGTACCTGCCATCAGTTTGCTAGTGCAGTAATTCAAAGTTACATCCTTCTAGCTGGCTGTTTTTTCATCTCTCACTCTTTTTCTCCCACTCCTTCCATTCGGAAATCTCACCCTTGTGGCCTCCAGAGGAAACCCCACGGGGGAGAGCTCGTTTGCCCTTCATCAGGAAACCGAAATGTCCTTCCAGTGCTCTCCCCTGGTGCATCGGCCTTTACTCCCTGGCCTGGGCTCTTGAAAGGCTGCAGCTCTCCCGGGAAGAGCTTTCCCACATGCAGTTATTGTCAGGGGAATGCCTGACCGTGCTCAGCGGTTTCCGTGTGCGGACACGTGGGCGGGAAGGGGCCACAGGACAACGGCAGGAGGGAGGCCTGGACCAGGACTGGGATCTGTGGGTGAGGAGCTGCTGACCTGCCAGGATATGGGAGTCTGTGCAGACATGTATCAATAAAGGCACCAAAAACAGAGAAAGAAGCAGCTTCTCAAACTGAAGCCCTTGGTTTGCAAGAGGTTTGTGTTTTTTTTCTGTCCCGGAGTCAGGCATGCAAAGTCTGTCATCTGGCCATATCTGCTGCATTTTGCTGGGTGAGTACAGAGACCGGGTGCCTGACCTGGGAAATTATTCCTGCAGAAGCCTCAGGCTGTTTCTCACCTGCACTGTGTTAGCAGCACTGTGGTTTTTTCAGACCCCTCTGCCTTTTTTCTCACCGATAAATCAGGGCTGCAGAGATATTACAGAAAACAATGAGCAATCCCAAACCTGAAATTCAGATCTTTTTATCATGAGTGAGGTGAGTGAGTCTACAGGTGGGATCTGCCTTTTCCTGAGCGACTGTGACGTTACATGTTGCTGCTGCTGACACTCTGCCTCCCCCAGCAGTGGCTCAGGGGACAAAACCCAGCATCACCACAGGCTGAGAGAGTCAGATTTCCACAATCCTCAGATTTCCACAATCCTTAACTAATCAAAAAATAAAGCAGGCTTGCAGTTTGGGATTTTTTTGTTGTTGTTTTGTTCTCTGTGTGTGTGTGTGTTGGTGCCAGCTGTATCCAAAGGACGGCTGGCAATACTTCCTGATTTTGTAATTGAGATGTATAAATACAGCAAGACCGAGATACTATCTAGTAACATAACACCTCTCCATCCCTAGGCATTGACAGGAGCTGGTTCTTAACTACCCTGCAAGTTCAGACCTAAACAAGAACCTCTGGAGTGCAGCCACTCAGTACCTGCAGCACCAGGTGCCAAAGAGAAACCTCCTCTCCCACCAAGGTCAGCAGAGATGGGAACACTAAGTGTCATTTAGAGGTAAAAAGTATCTCAGAAGATCCAGTTCCCTGGTTGATTCAGGTTCAAATCAAGGCTATTGATATTGTCTTTGAGTCAATACCTTAGACCATCGGTCACAAGAGGATAGATAAGATTAAAGAACTGAGTTTTTTTAATCTATTGAATATGAAAAATGGCCACTTCTGGCTCTTCATTCACACCATCTGTTGCTAGCAGGTTGTATTGGCAATTTCAGGACAGATTAATAATTGTTCCTGATTTTGGCACACCAAGAGGTTAAAAATAAATCTTGAGCCACTAAGAAGAGTCCTCAGCAATTGATTTCTCAAAGATATTTTGGCAACTTGAAAAGAAAATATATGGTTTGAGCCTTCCTAGAATTATTTCTCCCAGCCACATGTGATATAAATAAAACAAACCTCAAGAATCTGGCTTAGAATATGGAATAACATTTTGCTACAGTCATTTCTGCTGTGTTTACCACAGCAAATGTTGAATTACAGGCATCACCATACATGATATTTAAATATTTCAATCATACCCAGAGCTCTCAACACTCTTGTTTCTTTCCCATGTTCACAACAATTTGCCAGCAACATTTTAGAGGAGAGCAGTCATTTTATAGCAGCCTCTTTGTGTCAAGAGTTGTGCACACACAGCTGTACTGAGATGTAGCACAAGCCCCGGTTGGAGCATCCTCACCGTGTGTTCTAGGGTGCCAAAGGATTAGAACAGTCCTGAGATGTGTATCCAAAGGTTTCCATGATCCAGGGGCTTTGAAGTCAGTGCTGTCAGGTCCTGTGAGGATGAATCCTGTCTGGATTCCCAGCAGTCAAAACTGTCATTTGGATTGTTCTTCCTGGTGAGCCTCGGACCAGCCCTGCCCAAGAGACACTGACTGGAGGAAGCAGAAATTTAACATGTGTTGAGCTAATAAAACTCTGCTAAATTCCCACTTTGAGGATAATCTGCACAAAAAGAATAGTCCAACCCAAGAAGAGAGTGTGTGTGTGGGGAGAATCAAGAAGGGAGCCTGCAGGAACTTTCAGTAATTTGGAGTATAAGAATGAAGGGAACCACAAAGCTGCTTGATAAAAACAGTGCAGGGATCAAATATGGTCTTTTTTCAAATGTAGATACCACATTTTAATGGACAAATAACAAAAAAGAAACAGAGGAAAATAAAGAATAATAACTGGGTAAAGCTGATATGAATGTTAAAGTTCCATTCAGCATCAGTGATTTTTCAGAGGATTTTGCAGAACACATGGAAATTGGACCTTTGGATACGATAATGATTTTATGAACAAGTTCTTTCTACACTTTCATAAAGTTTTTGGCTATCTGGCCAAAATGTAATGAAACTTTTCAAGGCATGTATATGGCAAAGAAATGCAAAATGCTGAACACGTGAAAATCTGATCATCATAAGGATGCCCAGCTGAGAGTTGAGCTCTTCTGGCCAGTGAGTTCCTTACAAAGTGCAGTTCCCTGTGGGCCAGTGGGTAATGATTCTGTATTTGAGAGCATCCATGGGAGGGGGTTGTAGCAAGGAGGAGGGAGAGAACTTAACCACAGGACACTGAGACCAACTTATGGGTGGAGAAACTCCGAGCCAACCTACCCCTTCCAGCCCCCGCTTCCTGAGCTCTGGGTGTTCCTGGCCTTGCTGGAGCCTCCTGACAGTCCTACCCTTTCCCCAGAGTGGAAAAGTAACTGGGGGGAGCTGGACCATAGAGCAGCTGAGGCCAGCAGAGCAAAGGACTGGGAGTAGTGCTGGCAGTGCAGTTGGGAGTATTACATTTCCAGTCAGAGCCGACTGGAAATACGTTATGTTGAGCTTAATGAAGAGTGAGGGAGGAACGAGGCACGAGGGTGGGTGCTAGCAGGGATTAGGCTACATGAAAGGTCATTGTTTGATGGGAGGGAGGCAGCCAGAATGGGAAGGCTGAAAAACTTCTAAGCAAAAAGAGGATTTTCACGTAGACCTTCCTCAGTCTTTATTTCCTGAGGCGTTTCTATGATGCTTTTGAATCTATGGGTTGGTGGGCCCAGGTGACTACAGAAAATCAGTCCTGCATCTGCTTTGAGCTGTTATTTTTATTCTTTGGGCTTAATTTTATGGTCAAAGAGCCTCCAAAATGCACACAAATGACCTTCACAATGTTTTGGAGCTGTGGGTATTGTCACATAAACTTTAATTAACAACAACCTATCTTGTCCCACCCTGACTCAGCATCAGGGCAGGGAAAGAACCCAGGAATTGCAGCTCCCCTGCCCACCAGCAGGACACCCTGCTGCCTGTTTTCTCTCCCTGGATGGATGATTTCTTTCCCTGGAAGCCAGTCAGTAGCAATGTCCTTTGACAGCATGGATCACCAGGTCCCTCTGTGGTCAGAGTAGGAAGCATTATTCATCCTTCTTTTGGGACTGCAGCAAATTCCTGCACGGAACACAGTCAGCTAGAAAAAAAACAAAAAAAAAGCATGGCTTGTGTAAAGCTAAATGGTTTAATTAAATGTTAGATTAACTCTCCCCAAAGCCACCAGCAAAAAACAGCACAAGCATGTGCAGAAGACAGATGCCTGTGGATGGACCTACACAACCTTTTTCACAGCCTTTTATATAACATTAGTACAGGCTTAGACAAAAAGTAGTCTTGTTCTTTTCAAGCCAGCATGAAGTCCAGCCAGGAAGTATTAGTCATCAGAGATTTTTGGTAGTTGTAGTTTGGAACCCCAACTGGAGTGTGTTTGCTTTGTAGAGTGCTAAAAAATCTACCCCAAGAATTGGCCACTATCTCGGTCAAATCACATTTCTTTGCAAAACAGCTTTTGACTAAATTATCGCTATTAGAAGAAATTTTCCCTTTTACGCCCTCACAACACAAGACAAATGCAAAAGAAACAACCCTTCCCTCTTCCCCAAGGGATTGTAACAACATTTTTTTTCGGTTAGATTTGCAGGATTTCGTATTAAAATGCGTTCTGAATTGTGTTTTTAAGGGGGGAAAAAAAAAACCCAACGAAATTATTATTTTTGCAACCAAAATAGAACTGATGTAAAATCTTTCCCGCAAGGATTTTTACCCTCTAGAATGAAACTGAATATTTTTCATGGGTTAGTCTGAAAGCCATATTTTAAAATTTTCTGAAACATTACATGGCTTTTTCCAGCTACTGGCCATTCACAGTGGTACATCCATCCTGCAGGTTTCTGTGTTCTGGTAAACTTTGGCAATTGCCAGTTTCAGCCAAATAAACAGTATTTTTGCACATAAAAAAGATTTGCTTCTACAATCAAGATGATTTTCTACAATGCATTTAAGCAGTAAGTACAAAGGGTTATGTGTGTTTTGAATTCCTGAAATGAATCATGGAAAACTCCAACATAATAAGGTGGTGTTATTAAGTGCTATACAGCTACAGTTGTTATAAAAGCAAAGAAGAAATCTGAGGTAGTAAAATAAATCTTCAGCTGGTACAAATCAGCACAGCCCTTTTGAACTGACGAGAACTACACTGATTTTTTTTTTTTTACATGGCATATAGTTTATTCACTACACTGAATAAACTGTGGCACAGGCTGGTGAACTAAAATGGTTTGTCCCAAAATCCACGTTCTTAAGGCTCTCATCAGGAAGGCCTTCTCAAGTGTGAGATACAGGGTGGGAAACAGTGTAGAAGGTGTGGTGGTCAAAGTGTGCAAGAGTGGAGGCTGATGAGAATCAATTCTGAGCCCCCATGTGTGGGAACAGCTCTGGAGGCTCTCAGGTGATGCTGACCTGAGATGGAGCTGAAGCACAATCTGTTCTGCTCTCTCCTGTCCTCCTGTCCTGCCTGTGCTGCCTTCTCTCTGATCATCTGCCCCCTCAAAAAACTCCACAGGCTTAAAACTAACTTGGTAGAAGATGTGGTTTGAACATGGATCAGCTTCCTGGCTCAGTTCACATCTCTGCTGGGAAATGGTTGTTGGTGGTGCGGTGGCACCTGGGACACCTTCTCTTACTGGGAACACCAGTAACACTGACTTAAAGAATTGGGTATGCTAAGGAGGGGTGAGAAATATTCATTATTAGCTTTCCCACTCTGCTCCTTGCTTCCTAGATCACTGACCATGTCAGCAAGAAGTGTTTGTGAGCCCAGGCCATCCCAGCTGGGCCTTGGTACACAGGAATAATAATGTGGGCAATTCTCAGCAATGTTGTGGTTAAAGGTAACTTTTTGGGAAAGTTCTCCCTGGTTTTGGTGGTGCGTTGCTCAGGATCACTTGCCTCCTATGTATTAACACAGCAGCTCTCACTTCTGAGTAAATTTGCTCCTCCTGGCCCTAAATAACTGCACTGGAAGAGATCCCTCATGATCATTACCCAGTGCATGGTGTAGGCTCACAGAATCCTGACCCAGCCTCTCCAAGTGAGGAGCATTTTATCAGGATGTGATCTCCTCCCATTCCTGGCAAGCAAAGCAGTGATGTGTTACCTCAAAGGTGGATCTGCCTTAAGCACCACAAAGTAACACCAACCCACGAGAGGTGAGACTTCAGAGGAGGTTGATTTAACTCAGGTCACAACAGGTATGTTATTCCCAGCTCTGCAAGCTGCTGCTTCAAGCCTTAATTTGCTTAAGGAGTAAAATTATTTTAATCACAAATGCCCCCTTTTCAGGCACGTTGCCTCTATTTTTTTCAGGATGTTGAGGAATTTCGTAACAGTATTCTTACATCATTGCATCCAGACACAATGTAAACCATTGTCAGATAAAGCAAGTTTTCTACATTTGCATAAGTGTGTAGCTTCCCTTCCCATTACCCAATGTTTTCCTTTTCCGATGATGAATATTTCAAATCACGCACATTCCTCCTGGGGAATGATAAAGACCTTCTTATTTTAGGAAAAACAACGTTCCCTCATCAAAGCAGGGTGGTTGTAAGTTACCTGTTCCTAAATGATGATCCAGGCTATGTCAGAGTGTGGTACAAAGCAGGGCACACAGGAGAGGTAGGATGCTGTTCCCCACTTCATGGTAGGTCAGGTCCCCAGCATGAAGGACCCAGACATCTCTGATTAGGCACCAGTATGTTCCAGGAAACTGATAACTCTCTAGGCTCAAGGGGAAGAAGTGTGATAGCAATGATCAAGATAAAGAAAGGAGATAGTGGTTGTTGGTGTGATTGACACTGTGCTTGAGTGTTCTCACACAAAGCCCTCTCTCTGTGCCTGACATGCAGGCGCTGCATTCCCAACGCATTCTTGCAGCCTACACCACATCCCCGAACAATAGCCAGCCTTCTTTCACTCTCCTGCCCCCTTTCTGTGAACAGCACTCTGTTGACAACCGAGTCTGTTCTCACTCCCGAAGAATTCAAAAAATTGAACGATATAAGGACAGACTGTGACTTCCAGGAGGCATCTTAAAGCATCCTATTTTTAAAGTTGTGGTTTGGTGCTTCTTTTTCTGTTTTGTTTTCTGTTTCAAAGGAAACCTCCAAAAATGCAGTTACCCTGCAAATCCGTCCTCAGACCAGAGAGCTGCTCTGAATGCAGCACCACTAATAGCTCTAAAATGCAAATACATGGATGGCTTTCTCTGTTTGACCATTCCAGAACAGCCTTTCCCCTCTAAACTTTAATGTTAATGTTGAGTGCCAAACTGGCAACTTCTGTGCAACTGAAATGTCTGCACAAGAAAAACAGATGCGGTGACATTGGTTTTCTTTCCTTGCCAACCAGGCCCAAGCCTAAAATGGACAGGAGACATGTAAAGTTAAGAAAGTCCAGCCTTCCTAACACTTATGTCAACTTTTGTTCCCAAAGAGTAATGAGTTTTGGTCAGATGGGGAGGGTGAATGTGAGCAATGTGCATCTTTCCCTCCTTCATCACACATGAGCAAACCACTCTCCCCAGGACTGCACAGTGGCTGACAGTGAACCAAAACCAACAGAAGAGGTGAGAAATCACTGTGCTGAACTTGCTGGTATGTTATCTCCTTCTTGGGTTGGTGATACACATCTATACCTGGGCAGTACATCCCAGAAACCATAAGCACTTACAAACCAGAAAAAGAGAAGGAAGAAGAGAGAAGAGACAAGAAGAGAGAAGAACTTTCTGCATTGCTACACTGTGCCACTTTTCATGGCACTACCAGGGACTCAAAAATGAGCAACATCTCTAGTTTTGGGGAAAAAAAAAAAAAGACACATTTCAGTGTGTTTTCTCAGTAATATTTCTGTTGCTGATACCCTTGATTTTGAGCAAGTGTGCACATGCATATATGCTATTTCCACCTATTCAAGAAGCCTGATGAACTTGGAGAACCCTGACTAAACACTGCTGACACAGAACTGCAGCACTGTCTGCACCACACTTCAGGCCCTTGATGCACAAGGATGCCTCGAGGAAAGCCTCTGTTTTTGGGGCCCTATTTGTTCTTGGCTTCAGAGCTCTCTGGGTGGATCTGGCACAATCAAGGCCGAAATGGAACATCAATGACCAAGTGTGCTGGCGTCACTGAAAAATGAAAACAATTGGAAAATCACAATCAAAGGAAGGTGAAAGATCTAGTCCCAGGGCTTCCTGCTTCAGCTGAGAGTTTATTCAGATGGCCACCAGATAATCTAAGCCAGATAGAGGGCACATTGACTTATGATGATGTTTATTCTCTTGGCTTTGTTAGCTGTCAAATGCAAGAGCAGTTTATCCTGGATGCATTTTGTACCCTCGCATTTCCACGCATCTTCAGATTTAGGCTTTGATTAATGGTGCTGCCATTGAAGCAACAAGGGATTGTCAAAGGGAGAAGACAATAAGAGATATAAATGAATGAGAACAAGCAAGAAATTTCTATCCTCTAGCCTCTTTCATGGTGCAATTCTGTAGGGCATTATTTCTATAACAATTAAATAGACTTAGTATTTCCCATACAGTAGTGAAAAGGGACCATTGCATGCAGAAAATCAGCCCCAAATCATGTTAAGTCTTCCTGGAATTAGTTGGTTCAGGTACCAGCTACTCTGAATTAGAGAATTTACCTGTCAAAACAATACTTAATGCAATGACAAACTCCTGTATATGGGAACCAGAAGTCAAAGTCAAGTCATTTAACCAAGTTAAATCCTTGCTAGTTTACCTTCCCTGCTCAATAGACTGTGGTATCTTCACAGTGAGAGTCAAACTCACTGGAGGAATCTTCACTGGGGATACACAGGCTCCAGCACTGGAAACCAAGGTGGGATCAATAGGACAGATACTAGCCTAGGTAAAGAGGAAAAAAAGAAAAAGGACAAGACTTCTGGCAGTTGCAGCATTGGTTAACAGAATATGCACATTGGAGAGTGGGTAGAATGCTTTGCCCAGCTTATTCCACACCAGAGAAAATTGTGTTGGTGGTTTTCCTGGCAGAAATTGTTTTCATGTATCCCTCTCTGCAACCTGGGGCTTGTCCTAAGAGTTTGGCATTTCTGGCTCTAAAACCAAGTTTCTGAAGGAACAGAAAGGAAACATTTTGTCAAGAGCAGCACTGGTGGGACTACTAAAGCAAACACATCTCCTCTGCAATTTGAAAGAAGTTCATGAATTTGGTAAATGCTAAAATTTGAACCAGTCAGAACTATTAGTATGTCCTTGAAGTCTGTTTCTGTCCCATCCACAGCCACATCCAGGAAGATCATATTTTCAAAATATACTCATTTACAACATACTTTTGAAATGTATATTTTTGTTTGCTGCTGTTACACTGGTGTTTTCTCCCAGGTTTTACATTTAGTGCTTCTAAACCTGGGATTTGTCACACGTATTGGAACAATCTATTGCTCAGGTGCTACAGCCACTCTCCTGCTTTTATGATACAGTTTATATTCTGAAGGCTCTTCAGTCACAGAACCCTGAAATTCACCTTGCATAACAAAGACTCGCTACAGGTCACTAAAGTTTCCTGAAGGCTGGCTACCAGTAACAATTTTAATAATGTTTGCTGATATATTTAACTTTAAATGGATGTTTAAGATCAGGAGCTGAACTGTCCATTTGACTGAGCTGAGAGCAGGAGTGATGGACCAGTGCAACCAGGGACTGAACAGCTTCAGGGCTGTTAGATATTCCCAAATTGTTGTCTACAACAGTGGTAACACAGACATTGCTGTGTGTCTTGTGTGGCTGCACATGAAGAACGAGAATTAACAGAAGCACTAAGGTCTCCTGTCAGCTGACTTCAACCTCGGACCTACTGTCTATCTGAAATCACAAACCAAAATGGCCTTTAAGCCACAGAATGTATCTGCTATACCATGCTAGGGTCAGAGAATAGAATCATAGAATCATTTAGGTTGGAAAAGCCCTCTGAGATCACCGGGTCCAACCACTAACCCAGCACTGCCAAGGCCACCGCTAAACCATGTCCCCCAGTGCCACATCTACGTGGCTTTTAAATCCCTGCAGGGGAGGGGAGTCCACCACTGTTCCAATGCCTGGCAGCCCTTTCCATGAAGAAATTTTCACTGATGTCAAATCTCAACCTACCCCGATGCAACTTGAGGCCCTTTCCTCCTGTTCTATCTCTCGTTACCTGGCAAGAGAGACCAACCCTCACCTGGTTCCACCCTCATTTCAGGGGGTTGTAGAGAGTGAGAAGGTCCCCCCTGAGCCTCCTTTTCTCCAGGCTGAGCCCCCCCAGCTCCCTCAGCCTCCTCTCATCACACTTGTTCTCCTCTCCTGACTTGAACACAAGACAAACATGGTGAGGGGCTCTGGCCCATCCATGTTCTCCACACCCTCAGTGCTGTAGCTTGCAAGGGAGAAGCATTTGAGCAAGATTAATCTGCAATAATTGTATATTACAAATGTATTTATTCTGTTTAGCGAGAAACTCCTCCAAGGCTCCAGATGAGACATTTCTCACATATATTATTTAGCTTTTCCCGAGGCCTTAATGAATTGCTTTGAATTACAGACTTAGGTATTGATTAGCCTCATTCAGTTGAAATCTAGGCTTAGCAATCTATACTTGCCTATAGTTTATTTGTAATATTATTCCTAATAAAGAGCTGCAATTAATCCACATCAAGGAAAATCAATTAATACAGATTTGTATCACAAAGAAAGAAATCCTCCTCATATCTGCCCGTTAATCCTGAAGCTTAGGTCTTTCTTTGCTACCAAGGAGGACAGATAAAAAATATTGATTTCACCCTATTTTTGCAACTTACAGTGATACAATAATAGCACACAGAACAGACGGGGCTTATCAATTAAAACTATTTTTATATATGATGATAGGTGAGGACACACAATGCCTTTGTTCTCTGCATTATTAATAATTATTAATATGATGGACTGGTAGTTCTGTAATAAGAATAACCACTCCATGCACAGCTCTGGAAGAGTTCTGACTTCACTTTGGGAATGGTTATGAATTTTGCAGCCTGTGAATTGCAATACAGGAATGGTTCTAGAAGTAAAATTGCAGTTATCTGAGCTGCTTGGGAAAGGAGGGCTATTCTGTGTAATTTTAGACTAATGATACAACGTGAAGAAACACAAGATGTTATCCCAGCTAACATCTTTCTAATTTTAACCAGTTCTACCTCCCATTTTAACCAAGCTAATATCTAACCTAATTTATTAGAAATAAATAAAAAAAAAATCTTATCAGAGTCTTCTTGCAGGAAACATCACGTAAACACCACAAATTAGATTTTGCAATTTTAGAAGCCAAACTTCACCCTTGCTACACAAAGAAGACAACAATGTGTCATTGTCCTTCCACAATTCCTACTGTAAACAGTTTATGTGATTTATTCTTTTGCACACTAGATAATCACATATTTTATACCAGTGTATCATCAGTATGTTGTTATTCTGACTGCCCCATAATAGAAATTGTGTATTTTCCCACTGCAGTGAATGCTATTCTTAACATACATTGGCCTCAACCAGCTAAAAATATCAGAGTTCTGTTGCCTGTGGGAAAGTTCTGCTGAAGTTATTTCTATTAAAAGTTTAATATTGGTCTCTTCCATTTTTCATACTGTATGTGCCATTCACATTTAATGCCCTCTCCTCTCCTATGCAATTACTGACAAGTACTTAAGTGTCACATATGAGGCAAATAATGCCCTAATTCACTCTAATTCTGACATTAATATGAATGATTGGGAATGAGATTAGTACTGAAGAATACCATTTTAAAATAAACTGTGATGACATAGCGACAGCTACACGAGGGATTAAAGAGCATGGATTATGGCAGGTTATGGTTCAGGATATCAAATGACACGGCTCTGTGTTTGTTCTTGCCAAGGACACCAGGCAATTAGAGGCTTGAACAACCAACTGTAATTCTTACACTGAATCTTTGGGTTACTTGTGGGGTTTTTTTGTGAGTCCTGTGAGTTTTGTGACAGACAGTAAGTTCTGAAAAAAAATTAAGGGTCATCTTGCTGTGACTTGTCTGCACCCACAAAAAGCTTTCTTGAGAGGGGTTTAATTTATCTGGCAACCTAGAGCCAGTCTCACAGTGCAGATACAAAGGAAAAGCCCTTATTTTATAAACATTGTCTTTTTAGCCCAAGTTCATCTAATCAGTGAAGATGCCATTGGATTAATGACAATATTTATTTTCCCTGCTGTTGCACATTTAGATTTATCTCCTAGTAATAGTATTTTTGACTTCTTTTTTTCTCCTTTCTTCAAAAGATGACAGAAGCCTATTTAGAAACCTTAATTCATGCTACGTAAGCAATAATGTGTTATACAGCTCTCTATTTTCCTAATATCTCCATATAAATCTTTTCTATTTCAAGCTACTTGAAAATCAATATGGTTTCATTCCAGGAAGTGATGAAGGAGCTGAGAAACATTAATTATTCCCTGTTTCCATTATCAGATTTTGGGGAGGGCCACAGAAGACAGACACCATCAGTTTTTGACTCGCTCGTTTCTCTTTGAACATGGAGGAAGAAAATATTTTAGCCCTGAAGGTCTGATCAAGTGTTCACTGAAGTTTCCAAGTGAGGAATATCAGTGATCTACATATCATGGTGGTTAGCAAAAATGAATGATGGTGCAGTTGAGAAAAAAGCAAAAAGCAAGGAAATGGTTTCCACTTGCAATGTAACAAAAGCTCCTCTCACTGTGCTGTTCCCAGAATGACAATTACTTAAAAATTGGAAGGTATTGAGGTAATAAAGTAATATGGTGTGTAATAAAATAATATGGTGCATGCATGTGAAAAATACTGTTTGCTAATCAGTTCTCCACGGGCCATCAGCAAGTGCTTTATGGACAATTAGTTTTTGTGGTACATGACTTTTTAATAAAATAATAGATGCACTAGTTGTGCATCAAAAGTGGGAACAAAAGAAATGAGCATCAGCATCTATTCCATCATTACACAGACCACCACTGGTTTCTCATTACTGAGCTTGTGTTGGTTTAGATCAAAGATTATATGTTTGATTTTACGGGTTTGGCTCTTTGGCACTTGGCTCATCCAAGACAGAATTTCCAAAGGAGGATTCAGCTCAATTCAGAGTCTCAGAGCTTGGCTTTGCCTGAGGAAATCCATGTTTAATGGACATATTTAAAACTGCATGTCAGGACATATGACCATATCGAGTATGAAGCCCCTTTACACAGCTGGATTCTGAGAAAAGAAAATTAGACAGAAGTGTGTGGACATTTATCCCACAGTTCTATACTTCCAATACAATATATTCCATAGGGTCTCCTAAATGGGCTCATACCAGGTCATGTGTTTCAGAGCATCCACTCTCCGATTTCAGAATTTTCAGCAGTACAGCAACAGATCATCCACCTTAATCTCCACTGTGTTATTCCGTGGAAAAGCAGAAGCAACATGCCTTGAACAGCCCTATTTGACAGCTTCCTTTTCATGTATTCATGGATGGTGTTTGTCACTTAGTTTTTTGGGAGGCTCATACCCACTTCATGTCTCCTGCATGCACTGACACTCCAGAAAAACACTGAGCTCCTTTAAAATTCCTGGGAACAGATACATGAATATTTTGATCTCAACTCTGATTTCAGTAGTTTCTGTTTAATGGGCTCCTGGTAGAAGTTATTAAAGGTACTGTTGGAAAGGAAAACATTGCATGGTCCCTATACTTAATTTATGTGTTTTTTTCTGAAATAAAGACAATTTTATCCCTTCTATCTTATTGTTCTAGTATCTTAAGGCACTGAAACATATTAGTATTTGTCAGGTTTTCTTCTTAATGTATTAAAAACTGAGTCTGGTGGGTCCAGGTCTGCCTGGTCTCCTTATGGATCCCTTATTTATCTTCAGTTTTAAGCCTCTCACTCATGTGTTTCGATACAAGCTTTCTCTTCTTCGCATACAGAATTAAATATATACAAATGTAATAGCTATTTTTCCCTCTCCACTAACATAAAACTTATTGATCTTTTTAACTACAGTAAATGTCTTTGTTAATTGTGGCTTTTCTGAATACTCAGTACAACAACTTCACTAGGATTAGTTAAATGTTTAAAGTTAAGCACATGTTTAAACATTTCTTTGAATTGGGGTGTATCTGTTTCCAATGAGAGAGCAAAAAAAAGAAATAATAACATTGATTGGTCTTAATCTGGAAATCAGAATAATTAATATGGAATAGAGCCAGGTTTTTAGCATAACTTCCTCTCAGTTTGTTCCCTTTCTTCTCTTCTGTTTCTGTTTAATCTCTGGATTTATGTCCACCTCTTGCTCTATTATTTTAAATCCATCATGCATGTATGTCATCCATGTCCTTGGGAGGGCCCTCTCCCAGATAATGTGATGTGTGGAGTTTAATATCTGTGTGCACATACACTGAAACACATATACACACACATACAAGCTCCTTTCTTCACTTCTGCCTAATAATATTTTCCCAGCTGTTTCTGTGAGCTCAAAGTGCTTAAATGCAATGAATATCCTATTCATTAAACAACAATTGTAACTGAACACGAGCACATTAATACATGAACATTAAAAAAACCTTTTCCTTTAAAGCTGAACTGCAAAGGGAATTGAGGCAGGAAAATAAATCCTCCCCTCA
>VYXB01009332.1:219713-249653 GCA_013397135.1 Pachyramphus minor | reverse complement strand
CCCCCCCCCCCCAATTTTTTATTTAACATTTTAAGAATTGCCTGTAAATTCTACTCTCTACTTCCCTCATCTCTATCTTCCTGACATTTTGAAAGCCAGCAAAAGCTTTGACAGTTTGAGTATCTCTTAGGACAGAAAGTAGAGCTATTGAGAATGAACTACATGGACCAAAGCAGATGCTGATGAGGGTCTGGGTTTCTGTAGAAGAAGGATTGAACATCAACATGTCAAGGTCCATCTAAACTAATTTATCTGTGCTGGCAAGAATTTTGTGTACACAAAAAAGCTTGAGATACAGAACAAAAACAATGAGTATATATATATAAAAAAAATCAAGCTGTGAACTCTTTTAAGCTTTCACTGTAAATCATCAGCAAGCGATGAAAAGCATAAATGCAATAAAAATAATCATTTCCAGGTCACTGTTAAATGATGTGACAAATGCAGTCAGGGATATTGTAGCGTTGAGAACCAGAGAAGACCCAAATTCTGCCTCTTCAGTCATTTCCTTTCTCCTTTCCTTTCCTGCAGTTCCCATACACTGTGCCTCTTCAACATTTTTCCTTCTTCCTATTCACTTTTCCAGCTTGTCTGCTTCCCTCACCTCTCAACCCTCTGCAGCTGCTGATTTTACATCTTGCCAGGCCTCCTCGAGGAGCAAAAACACAACAATCTTTCCCTAATAAGATTCTGGCACTTCCCCTTGAAGCTTCTTCCGGAACCTGGATGGGAACAAGCATGTGAAAATGAGGAGTAATGGGAATAAAAGGCAACTCACGTCTTTGGAACTTCAGAGGGACCTTGAACTGAGTGCTGAGGGCAAAGCATGGTCCTTGTCAGATGTGATCCCAGCACAAGCAGAGTAAATTCAGTGTCAGGACTCTGAAATCAGCAGAGTAGGAATTTCTGAAGGCTCCCATCGAGTGCTTGGGGCCATGCAGGACTGAGTATCAGAGCAACCTCTAACAACACTGTTCCAGCCATATTCTATTGCTGATACACAATTCATCCCACTGCAATACATGAAGCCAGTGGGAATCAAAAGATATCAGTCAGGCCACCAAAATTTATTTCTAGTTATATCACTTGTCTCCCTTGGAGTTCTTACACCTTTCTTTCTCTTCACCTCCCCTCTGAAGTGTTTACATCAAAGTGGGAGCCATTTGAAGACTGGCCTCACTCAAACTGACCCCTCTTTTAGATTGATTCTGCAGGCACTTCTGTGAGGTGAACAGATCATCAATAATGACATATCAATGCAAAACATATTAGAGAATGTTCTCCAAATGCACTGACACTTCATGTGTTCCAAGAAAACATAGGTATGTGCAATACAATCTGGAGTATACACATATATATATGTGTGTGTGTATTTACAGACATGCACATGTCTACATGTCTGGTTCCACACAGGAAGTTTACTAAAAATGAAAGTAGAACACAATATTAATAAAGTTTAAATTGATGCTGGGTTTTGAATAGCTGGATATGATCCTTCACTGATTTTAAAAAAGTCTTCTGTTTCCAAAATTTCTGTGGTAGTCCAGAAGGAAGGTAACAGATCCTGCAAGTCTGTGCATCCTACCTGCTAGCAAGAGGTGTGAGCTGTATCCATGAAAATTGACTCAGATAAACCCAAGCCCAAGGGGCTGATCTGCATTTTGGTAAGTTAATGAGAGTTCCAGTGGTGTGAAAGAGTGCTGGGAAAGGATGTCCTTCTGCACATACCAAAAGGGCTGCAAGAAGATGGGGTCATGGAGCAGAAACTTTCTGTCCCAAATCTGGAAATCCTGCCAGCCCAATGTGGCAAGCCAGCTATGAGAGAGGCTGTGCAACTGTGTTCCTGGTGGGGTCAGGGGGACATGGGCCACATGTTCGAGTGCATAAAATTGTAATTCAGCAATGGAAATCACATATTTCAGTGTGAGTGGGTATTTTCTCCACTCATGGATGTAAATGGAATCAGTTCCTGAAAGGACTTGGCTCTACAGCCTGGAAAAGGGTATTTTCTCAGATTTTGTCTTTGGTTGTTTTCTAATTGCTGATCCACCTTGGTTCTATCAAACACATTTCCTGCGGTGAGGATCAGTCATTCTGCCTTCACCGTGTCATCCCTGCAGCCTCAGGACGTGCCTGTTGCCCCTGCTTTCTTCTCACAGTCCTTTGCCCTTTTAACATCACACTTCCCACAACCCTGGCCAAAAATGGGGAGTGCCTGATGTGGGGAACACCATGTCCCTCTCTTTCCTGACTGCGCACCTGTCCTGGCCGGTGTAGACATGAGATCCACCCCATCTGTCTGCTTCCACTGCCATAAGAACTGCTGTCATTAATTACATTATCACCTGCACTTTTGCAAAAATGATGGGAAAACAGCCACAGCAACAGAAGGATTTAATAGCAAGACTGTTACTGGAGTAGGCACCTACAGTGCCCACTGTGGGTGGAGTAGTTAAACTCCCTGTAGTGAGTTGAAGCCTTATTCAGAAGAAAACATGCCACTTACTCCCCACCAGTGCCTCCCATACACACTCTGAAAGCCTTCCATTGAAGGACTGAGTTAGCACATAACATCTGATGAGATCACAGCGTGGGGCAGGCTTGGCTGTAGGCATTACAAAGGCTTCAGCATCCCTCTGTCAACAGTTTGGTTTGTGTTTTTTTTCGGTAAAAGTCCGTGATGTCACTCCTGTCTGATGTTGCTGGCTGGCCCTGCTCAAGGCCAGCCAAGAAAACCATCCAAGTGCACGGCCATAACCTGTCCAAGACCTGCTGGCCTGGTCCTGGAGTTAGGTCAGCCAGGAGGACAAATGCCCTCCTTATCACAGGCACTGGGATGAATGGCAGATTTTGGTTGCAAAAAGGCCAATCAGTATCAGCCTCTTGTCACCTGCCTCTGCCAAATGGATGGCAGGAGAGGGAGGTTTGCTTTCTTCTCTACCTGATTTCTGTACCTAATTCCTGGGATTTAGTGCCAGAGTGGAAGATTTTGCATGTACAACTTCGGGGCAAACTTGCAAATGAACATTTTCAAGGTGTAACACATGGAGCTGGAGGCAGAGGGGTTTCTGCACACTTGCCCTATGATGGTACCTGGAGTCCTTTAGGCAGTTCATTGCATCACACCTAAAGTGACATCAGGTGATATCACACTGGTAACATGCATGTCAGTGTACAGCAGTAGTTGTAACTTAACTGGTATGGGGCTGTTGAGTAATTCGTGGTGGATAATTTACTCACAGGAATTCAGTTTTGTTTGTTGCTCTCCTGCATTGCACACACCCTTTGACAACACACAAACAAACGAGCAAAGGACATTTTACCATCCACATTTTCAGATAAACTGACACAACAAACAGCCTTCTTTCCCATAAACATATTCCTAACATAGACCTATTCTCCTATTCCTAATTCCTACCCTGTAACACACTCACTTTTTCATATTTTGCTTCGGCTTCAATACTTATGGAATGTTGCTTTTTGGCACTCAGAGAACAGGCTTAACCCAGGTAATAGGAGCAAGAGGTTCTTGGCACAGATCAGAAGCTACTGTACTTGGCACTGATTAGATTAACACCAGGAACCACTTTAGAGAGGGCAGTGTAATCTTTATGGCCATCACTTACTTGATGAGAAAGGTCACATCTTCCAGTTAACAGCAGCTGTGCCGGTGATTTCTTTGATAGATGATGATATGCACTCAAAGGAATAGATTAAACAGCTCTCTGCCTTTCTTTAAGATATCTAGTCCCTACTGGCAATGGGCATCGCTTTTGAAATAGCCTAAAGCCTATTTTCCAGAAGGATTTAGTCACAGACTTTCACATAAGCTTATTCATCCTGGCCCTGCGGTTGTGGTTACACACACATTTCTCCAGGACATGGAGTCAGCAGGCGATGTCCACTCTGGCTCACCACTGCCTGATCCCATGCTCCTGCCACCCCTCCATGTCCATGCAGAACAAAAAGGGCAGTGTAGGGCCTACCACAAACAGCCCTGGATGGTGGCAGCATGACTTGGCTGGAGCCAAAAGTGCCACAGAGAAAAATGTTTGTGGAACCATAGCTTCGAGTGCTCCTGAGCTGGGTAAATTAATAACGTTCGCAGTGCTCCATCCTTCCAAAGCTAGACTGCTACCAATTCCTGAGCTCTGCAGGTAACCCAGGTACAGATTCCCACATCACTCTGACAGGTGCCCAGGTGCTTTAGATGCTTCTGATACATTTTACACTATAGCTGCTGGTTTGGGTTTGCCTCATCCAATGGCAGACACGGTGCTGTTCACGCTCGAAGAAGCTAAGTCCCATCAATTACCGTGTTTCAATGAAGCAAGCAAGCATGAAAGCACCTGGAGATGGACAGCCCTAGGCTAACAAATCCTGATCCCTCAAGGTCTACTGCTTTTCCTGCTGCAAACACACTATCTGACAAGCATAAATCACAAACTTATTATGTAATGGCCGTGCCGTTTCACGGACAAAGATGCATTTCACAGAGAGTATGGTTTTAATAAACAGGCAGCTTTTCAGTGGCTAGACTGGAATAAGCCAGTGATCTCAGTCCAGTTCCTGTTGGAAAGGTGGTCACAGCACAAAAAGCACCGGCACAGAAGGGTGGATTGTTAAGGGGCTGCAAGAGAAGCTGAATAGAACCTTCCTCGCCCAGGCAGGTCATGGCAACAGTGCCATTGCCCTCAGCAGCCTGGGGTGAGCCAGGGGTGCAGGGCCCATGGCTGCACCAAGGGGTCGGATCCCTTGGGTGCCTTACTGGAATTCTCATGCCAAGTGTGTGCACGGCCCTTCAATTAACTCACCTCAACGTTGCCATGCAGTAAATGGGGGGATACACAGGGCTGAGTGAGCTACGACCCAAACCCACATGTGCAGAGCATGCACTTCTGAAATGCAATGGGAAATATTCATTATTCTTGGATAGGGCTCCCTTTGAGTTCAGCAGTTACAGCAGCTGTCGTCATTTACTGCATTAGCAAGCACTATTTCTGTGAATTTATATCAGCATGTCCCGGGGTTCTTTGCCAGCAATATGCTTAACCCACTGCTGCAAAATAATCCCATATATATTGGCCACATATTTGAGATATTATGATTAGACTTTTTTAGTGGGTGTTAGGAATTATTTTTATAAATGTAGCATGTGTGTATGCACAAGGGTTTTTACAGTCGACCTTAAAAAGGCAAGAAATATATTTTCGTTCTCTAACTTGTATTTTGAGGCGGTTCTCACTGGTTTCTGATAGGTATCAAGCTAATAAAGCCATGCTGGTCCTGTGAAATATTTAGGAAATAACCAAATAATAATAAAAAAATATTGTAACTCAGTGTATTTTTTTCTGAATTATGGTTTTTACATATTTCCCACAGACTATCAAATCTGTCATTATAACAGAATAGGTGCTGATGTCTGAGGATGTCTGATAACAGTCAGAACACTGACAGCTCTATGCCTTTTAAAAATAGAGGTATTGCTCTTTACTTTACTGCACTGTGCAGTTCCAATCCATGCAAAAACCTTGTCTTTCTTATAACATCATCTTCAACACATATTTAAATATATATTGATGATATCTCAGATAGAAACATGTTCAAATTTTAGTTGTTATATTGATACCAAAAGGTTCACTATTTGTTTTGTTTTGGTTTTTGTTTGTGGGTTGTTTTTGTTTTTTTTTTTAATAGCTTTCAGACCCCAAAAGCTCAAGTCTGCAGAGAAAATGTATATTCCAGCAGCAACACATCTGCAGATTATTTCACAGACAAATCTGTTCTGGAAAATTAATTCTAAAAATTGATTTTATGGAGTAGTATCAATCTTACTAATAATAATCCCAAAAAGAGTAGAATCTAGTGCAGGTGAATCAAATGGTATGTGTGACTGCAGTTTGAATGGGGAAATATAGATATGGGACCAGTGTGTTTCTAAATCTTTTTGATGTCTTTTGCTGATATGCAATTCAGGTACAGGGCACATTAAACATTTCCTTGTGGGTCTCACCCACTTAGGATATAAATCTGCCACCACAGATCAGCTCCAGAGTTTGTCCCTGAAGTCCAGCTGTAGGGGCTGGTGTAGAATTTGAGTTGCCATCCAAAATGTCATGAGAGGATTGTCATGTTCCTTACAAAGCTTCTGTCATATTTACAGGCACTGTGGAGGACATTTGACCACACTTAATGGTTGGACTCAATGATCCCAGAAGTCTTTTCCAGCCTTAATGATTCCGTGATTCTCTTTTTTTCTATTTTTTTCTTCTTCCATTTTTTTTAAATATTCCTGCTATGGGACACTAGTCTGGCTTATTTTCTCCTGCTTCTTCCCTCCCTCACACCTTTTTAATGAGCCATTTATTTGTCAAATTAAAAGGACAGCCCCATTGAGCTGAAGGACAATCACATCTGCTCTGATTTCCCTGTACCCCAACACTGATTCAACAAATACAGTTTTCCCAGAGGGCTGCCAGAGTTTTATCCTGGCAAGGGAAATTCCAGGGCTGTAGGAATTCCTGTTTCTGATCAACTCACATTGCCTTTTTCCAGATCTGTGTAGTTGAACATAGATAAAGATGGGAATGTTCTCCAGCAAACCAGAACTCACAGTCCCTACTCAAATCAGCAATTCAAGTCTGTCATGGTGTCTCAGCAGACTTGAGTTGACTTGTTGGTCCTCCTGTGCTCAGAAAATTGCTGTCTGGCACCCTCAGTGAGACTGAATTTTCTGACTGGAATAACTAGCAGAACTTTTCCACACATCAGTGTGCCAAGGAAACAGGGATACTCCTTGAAACCGTTGCTCCCTGAGGGTAGAGGAAATGAGGAACAGGGAAATAGAGCAAATTACAGAAACCTTGCACTACTGAATCGGAGAGTGGGCTGGTATCAACACCCTTCAGAGCCTTTCTCTTGAAGAATTATAGATCCTAAAACACTTTGGGTTGGAAAGGACCTGAAAGATCATCCAGTTCCAGGGTCAGGAACTATCCCAGGTTGCTCCAAGTCCCAGTCTTGGACACTTCCAGGGGTGGCACAGCCACAGCTTCTCTGGGCAACCTATGCCAGGGCCTCACCACCCTCACAGGGAAGAATTTCTTCCTAATGTCTTGTTTTGTAGCCAACTTTCTTGCAGCTAAGGGGTAGGATTGTAAAGGATGTAACGCTGCACAAAGTAGGAACAAGTGGAATAAAACTGAGGGGTCTGACTCTGTGAAGACATCCTGTACCTGCATTGACTTCCTCACAGGACACTTTGTTTCCTGCCAGGCTGGATCTGCCATAAGGAGTAAATCATTGTAATAAATTCTAGACAGTGATACCACCATCAGATCCCATGGGACATGGAATTCAGGGAAAGTTGTGGGTGCTGAGATTAGACTTTTAGACAAACAAATCCTAAGGGATGTTGTGCTGGGCACTTAACATTTTTTGTGAGCTACAACATTCATTCTTTTGGCAAAAAGTCCTCATCCATTCATATTTGGAATGGCAGGAGCCTCCATCTATGAGCTGCCTTGATGTTTCTACATTATCTGCTATTAAAATCAAAGTAGTGTGTTGCTTCACACTTCAGCACTACCTGCAAAGGATAATCTCTCACTGATGCCAGAAGATAATAATCTCTAAATGAGTGAATTGGGGTTATAGATACTCTCCAGTCCCTTCATTACTTAGGTAGAAAAAGATGTTTTGAAAATAAAGCAGGGTTTGAGCAAAGAATCATGGCAATACCATGAGCTACACCTTAGCAGCATCTCTCTGCCTGCCTTGGAACTCAATATGCTTTACTGCATATTCTCCTTCCTGGAGTTACTTTTGCTTATTTGAAGACATCCATGTGCCTTTTACTTGCCCAGCATTAGTAAGCACATGGGAGCATAAACTGTTTTCAGCCTGGTCCCAAAATATTGTGTTTGCTTACCTAAAAGCACCATCAATTTCATGTAAAAGCCACACCTTCAGCACCATAAATCTACCCACCATCCATACATTCTATCCCAAATTGAAAGTTATGCACGTTCTTGCTAACCTAGTTTTGTGAGTGCATGTGTATTTTTTTTATTATTAACAATAGCCCTAAATCCATATTAATGATCCAAAAAGTGACCAGGCCTCAGCACCTTTTGTCCTCTATACATTAACTATCCAATAATCAACAGTAGCTGTCCTGTACTCTGGTGTCTTTAGCCTAATTCAGAGGGACAGATATTTATCATCACCCTTGAATTGGGTGACCCATTCTGACAGGTCGACATCCTTATTTATGTAACAATGTCATAGACAGTAACTGCTAATGAGTGGAGTGACACAGAGGTCTGTTAGATGGAAAGGCAGAGGAAAGCCGAAAAGGGCATGAGGGGTTAATGGGACTTTTCTGTTCCAGCCTCCTGGGATGTGTAATTATGTTCTAATAAGAAATGAATGTATTGATTAGATTAGTGTGCAATTGTGTCCGTGTGCACACGTATAGTGCATGCATATAGACAGTCATTGTGTGCCTCTGTTTGCTTCAGTATGTGTTTTAACCTAAAGCATCTTTGTGCCTTGGCCAAAAACAAGCAGAGCACTCCCACAGCGCTCTTCTTGTCCTCACTGTGGCAAACTCCTTGTGAATTCGACTGGAGTTTATCTGAGTAAAGGCTGAATTTAACCTCAGTAACCACCAAATAAGGGCTTCAGGATTAGGCCCTCACAAACAAATGACTTCCTATTTGCATTGTTTGGTATAAACACTCACCATCACTTAAGAGAGCAGTAAAAGCAGCCAATGCATTGTAAACAGAGTCATCTGCTTGGGAGACCTTCCGCCAGCCAAAGTAGGCCATGCTCATCCCTGGTGCACATCCACTTCCAGCAGCCTGCTTACAGTAGGGAGGAATTTGGCCCAGCATTCTTTCTCATCAAGTAAAATATGTTCTCTGACAGGTCAAGGAAAACATCCTTCACACGCTCACAAAGGGCCGATTCTCCACCTCATCTCCTGAGTGTGTGTGATCTGAACTTGGGGGTGAATTCCCTTGATGGGAAAGACACAACAATAGAGAAAAGCAGGGCGGGGAGAGGGGGGGAGGAAAGGAAAGCATGTCTGAAAACTAGAGCTGCCCATGGCCCAGGAGGTGAAAGAATGCAGCTGATAGTGGTGCTCTCCCTGTAGCCCCTCACTGACGCTAATACGGGGAGGCAGCAGAATTGTGGCTTTTGATACCTCACACATACTGTACAAATTCCAGCTCAAAGCAGAGTCTAATATGTCCTGTGGGCTTGTGTGTGGCATTTGAGTTAGCAAGGAACAAACAGGGCCAGGCTGGCAGCAGGAACAGGCTTTTTGGGTCACCACTTCAGCCCCTTGTCCCTGGGATAACAAAGGCCATGGCACCAGCGTGCACAGGCCTGTGACAAATTAGTACCTCCAGTTGCACACTGAAGGAAAAAATTACTTTCTAGTGACTCCCTCTGGAAAGAAGCAGTATTATTAGGCTCTAATGGGATTTCCTTCTATCCCACTCTTGACTAGGACCTTTGTGAGGCAAAGGAGCCAGGGGGGAGAAAGGAAAACTGAAGGATTCTCATGTCTGAGGAGGGCTCACTTCACCCAACCATAACTTCTGAGAACTGTGTCTCGGATTCCAGACATGATACTCAGGAAAGGCTGTAGTGCAGAGATGTGAAAAAGGACTTACCAGGCAAGATTTCCATACATTTCAGAAATGTTTGAACTATGTAATATAAGAATACACCGTAGAATCAGTGTCACGAAAGAAGAATCTCTTGGAAATGGTTTCTCATTGATATATTTTTTTCCTAAAGAATGAAAGACAGAGGGTATTAAAATACAGCACTTGCAACGTGGAGATCAATGGAGCCCTGAAGTCTGAGAGATAATGATTAAACACAATTCTTTCCCCTTGTCATTCTACTACAAATTTTTCCATCCAAGGAACATTGAGAAGTTGGGGTTTTTTTAAGTGTTTTGATGTATAAAATAATTTAGGGAACATAAAAGAAAATGTATTTATATTCCCTATATTCTATAAAGAGAATGTATTTATATTCCCTACAAGAGAGCCTTAAAATCCAAGCTAGACCTAACTGTGATGGTTCACCTTCTAAAAATTTGCCTCAAGGGTCAAAACATAGAGTAAAAGCCTGGAAGTTGTGATCCTGTAGGATTGTTACCATTGACTTCAAGAGGGCTGAGATCACACCTGAAGTGAAAGCCCCGGAGAAGGAGCAGCCTGGGAAAATCACTGTGTTTTCTCCCAAATAACATATGAAGTTTGAGCAAGTTTGGCATCCAGGCTGAATAACAGAAATACCCTCTGAGGGAAGAGGCATTTCTAGTGCCCCAGTTCAAATCCAGGCCTGAAAGGCGGATGCAGGGGAGTTAATTTTTCAGCAACTGCTGTCCCTTTGACTCCCAGTAGCTGAGGGCTGGTTCACATTTGAACATTCACACAAAACTGATTTCCCCATTATATTGATGGGAACTTTGTAAGGCGATGAATCATCTTCAGCTGCCTGATTTATTTCACAGGGCAACTTGAGGCAGCAGACGTGGAGCAAGGTAGCCCAAACTAAGATGGAATATCCTTCCCTGTCCCATTTATTAGTGTCAGCATCAGCATAAGCTTTTCTCCTTAATGGTCTGATCTTTCATTCAGGCCATAGAGGATCCTGAGAAAGTTTTCCTCGTGTCTTTATATTTTGCCAAACTTCTGAGTGAGCTCCTAAAAACTTATTGAAAGAGCATTACTCAGGCTGACACATTCCATTTATTTCAATATGGTGACAAAGAGGGAAGATCTAGTTAAAAATATTGCCATAGCCTTATGGGATACTTATGGGGGTTTTTTAAATGTAATACATCACAATAGAATACTTTGTTTTTGTAGAAGGCCATTCTGTATTCGCCCAAAAAGCTGCTGACTTAATCATTAGTTATGATGAGAAGAGATTTAGTGCTCTCTTTCTTTACACTGTCACTGAGAACAATGTCTATGAAAAAGCCTATGCTTCCCATTATAAATCACTATAAGCTCCATGAAAATTTCTCCTCTACCCTGGGGTTTAAGTGAGCAGATACTTGGGGATGCAGACTCCCAGTAGTAGCACTTTATGCCTGGCTCTACAAGTTTATGGAATGCTATGGTTCACCCTAAGTCCAGGCACTACCAGTGCACGCAGTTCCCATTGTTCAGCAATTTATGAATGGCTAGTCTTTGACATAAAATTCAATACCTACCAGTTTCTCCTTCTTCCTTTTCAGCCTGCATATATTTTTTTAAATGCTTCAAAGTTATCACTTTTAGCATTAAAAATATGTAGTACTGTTTATCATCAGGCTGCCTTTCAGAAACACAAGGTACCCTCTGCTCATTCTTCCTCTAAAGTTCACAAGAAACCATTGCAGACCTTATTTAGGGTAAGTAAGGATTCAGAAATAAAGCTAAGCAAAGAAAGAGAAATGGTTTATAGGTGCTTTCTTCACTGACTGAAGAACACTGTGTCACATCACCCTAAAAGGACAATTCAACCTTAAGTGATCTGTATGTGTGGGGGAAGTTTTGAGATGTATAAGCATCTCTCAAAATAATTTGTATAAGAAATATAGACTTAAAGACCTAGAATTAAACCTCCATGTTTGAAAGTCTTTAACCTTCTTCCCTGCCTTCCCTCCTCCCCCTTATCACAGTAGCATACACTGGCTGGATTTTATTCTATAATTTTGTAAAGAAAAAAAAAAAAAGGCAAGGGTTGCACACATCTGCCAGCATTTTTTTGTTTGTTGGCCCAAGCTGACAGCTTTTTTTGTGTTTCCTAGTTTATCAGAAGCCTATCAAAATGTTTTGAAGAAAAGGAGCCAGGACATTTTCCCTAGATTTTAGTGTCCTCTAATATTCAAATTCATTCTTCGGAGTTTGTTTCTTATTTACTGCTTCCCCCATGTCTTGAAGATAATATTCTCATTCCAAGAAGCAGAGTTCACCACACACTGTCTCAGATTTGTCCTTTACTGGGTTCAAGTCTGTGAGCCCTGTTCAAAATTCGTATCACTGGGTTGAGTTTGAAAGGCAGGACTTTGATTCAAAGTTCTCAGCCACCCACACTGGACCTGAAAGGCCACTAGAAATAGCCCTTGTCTGCTTTGTTTCTCAGGAACCAGAATAGACACATTCCCTCTGGTCTGCCCTGAGATATGGATTTGGCTCAATAAGCACATGTCAGCTGCAGAAGCAGCTGGCTGCAAGAGCAGTTTTCATGGAAACTGAGAGCCTGTGTCCTCTGAAAAGATACCATATTATTTCATTCATTTATTGTTAGAATTTTTAATTTATTCTGAATGGGCTCTGAGATGGTTAAGAATAGAATGACAGTCTGAAATCAAATACCTACCAGTCTTTGATTTCTGTTTGATTATTGATATTATTACTTTGAATAAAATCAATTATAAATCTGTAATGAAACATGCCATCTCTGCATGCTGGGTATCTGCAAGACCTTTGTGTTAAAAAGCAACAAAATAAAAGGACATGTATTAGAGATCCTTGGCTGTAAGCACAGCTCCCAAAGCCACATGCTGACATCAGGACTCTAATTTTCACATAAAAGCAAGACAAGCCTTAACTGCCACAGGTAAATAATGCCTGAAGATGTTACCTACCTTAATGGTTTTATGGATGTCTGAGTTCTCCAGCTGAGCCAATCCTGTCAATGGGCTGAAACCCTGCCTGGGAACAGGGGCAGCCCAGTGGTTCCCAATGGCAGCATCCCCGGAGGAATCCCCTTGCAGTCACTGCCTGGGGCTGAGCTCTTGCAGACAGACCTCACCCTGCCCAAAGATAAGGAGTGTTTGATTGAAACACAATGTTTTCCAAAGAGAATCCAAGGCAGACAGCTCTTGTGTGGACAACTTCACCATTTACATGCAAAGCAGAGGTGCTGCCCAAGTGCAAATCCATCAGGGATTGCCAAAGCCTCAAGAGTGTCTGAACCCATCCAGACTCTGAAGAACCTGGACAGAATCAAAACTCTTTAAACTTCTTGGCAGTACCAAATTCTCCACTAATCACAGTAATTAGCACCTGCAATCTCCATCCTCTCCAATCCTGCAGTGCCTAGAACCGAGTTACTCAACCATTCCTCTACTTCCAAGGCCTTTGTAGACCTGTGTTCCCAAAGCCACCTTTCTTTACTATGTGAAATTTCTGCTTTCTAATATTCCACGTGGACTGAAAAACCTGTGGCAAAGCCAAAGCTAAAATTACATGAAAATTCATGAAAATGCAACAACTGTGACAGCCACCTCCTCCTCGACTGACCTCTCCGGAGTCACTGCTTTCCTGTGGGGAAGTGGTGGTTTCTGACATCCAATCTTCACACTAATCCAGCCCTCTCCAAAAACACCTTGTGCTTTGGCTTTCAATCCTACAGCTTCCTAGGACAATATGAGGCCAGTCTATCCTTCCTTCAATTCAGTTGCTGTCCAGGGGTCTCCCCAAAACAACCACCCTGGGTTTGCTAATCTTTCCTGGGGGGATGCAGAGCCCCAGGAACAGATGGCTCCCTCAAAGGATCCTTGTCCTTCCTTGCAGGTTTTCCAACTGTAAACTAGAGAGGGAAAAAGCAAAGCAAATGTGACCCTTGCAATTGAGATCCTTTGCTCATACAAGCAGCCCTATTAAAGTTGAATGGGAACATACATCATAATAATTAAAGTGGGCACGAGTTGGCTTGGAATTGCAGGAACTCTGGGTGACCACATTTCACTTTCCCTGTCATTGACTAAGATAGAATTTCCTCCTTCTCATCAAATGGCAACTCTTTTATTTATGGATTACATCTCTGCCTTGGAAGGAGGTAGAGTTACTGATAAAGTTTTCCTGAAAAAAAAAAAAACAACAACAAACCATGCTGCATTTTCTTTCAGCTCACAGATGACTGCAGTTGATCACATCTGTTTTCCAGCAGACATCAATGCATCCAATTAGAAAGATCACAGAATATTTTAGAGGTCTTGGGATTGTTTGGTCAGCCAAAAGATTTGGGCTTTGAAAGAGAACAAGAAGGCAAATATGGTATGTACTAGTTTTCATGGCAACCATGGTAAATATTCTCTTAAAACTGCTTACACAGATGTAATCCTCAGCATTAAATATATATATGTGTAAAAACCAAGAGTTTGGGGGTTTTTAGCATCATGTTAAAAGCTGCAATGACTCAGTGGGTTGCAGTCCTGGTTATATCCACTGAACTGACAGGGAAGGTTGGGGTGCTCATGGTCACAAAATACTTCAAATACAAAATATAATTAAACTCTTCCTTTCCTTGAAAGAATGAATGAAACCTTCAGTAAACAACATCCCACTCCTTAAAAGGATGGAAACATTGTCAAAATGTAGCTTCTAGTCTTGATAAGACCTTTTAATTTCCACCTTCAGCTCTGATATGACAAACACAACGCATAGAATAACCTTCACACTAAAAGTTGGGTTTTTTGGTCTTTGTATTTCCAAAACAAAATTCTACTTTCTAGATCTGAAACGAGACAAATGAGATATTTAACTGTGACTGTAATAGGTATTAGATTTACACTGTTATTAACAGAGTTATATTTGCTGGTTATTTTATTCTGCTTAACACTGTTGGTATTCTCCTTTTTCCTGTTTAAATGGAATAAATAGATCATTTATTCAGGCTTTCAATTTAGAATGTTCGTGACAGCAAGGAAAACATAGAAATATAGAGGATATTATATCAGAGAAGTTATCAGTTCTTAGTTCCAAAGTCTGAAAATGTCTTTGAACTATCTCTTGCAATTAATTTCTTAATTTTACACATGTTCATGATGTCTTTTTGGTGCCCTGTAAATAACTTCCCAGCCTCTCCCAGTTGAAACCACGGGGGCTCCAATACATACCTACAGACTGATACTGAGTAGATTTAGTTGTTTTGAGGTTTTGTGTGTTTGGGGGAAAAAAAAGAAAGGCAAGAGAAAACAATTAGGAATTAAGGACAAAAAACCCCACAGAGCCAGAAGAAGAAAAAAACAAAAGATCCTGAGAAAAGCTTAATGGATGGGCTGTAGAGCAAAGAAAAACTTGTGAAAAGGCCTTTGAACCATAAACCAAAATATTCTCCCTTGTTGTTTGATACCTTCAACCAAACAAAACTCTGCATATCTAAGTAAACAAGCAGGATTATACGAGAAATAGTATTTTCTTCATTGAAAAAAATTGGCAAAACCTGTAATTGTACAGCTAATAAATCAATTTTAAAACCAGATAACCAATCTTCAATTTTACTGTGTGCCTTTCAGGCAAACCTTGAACACTGAGGAATTCTTCCTTCTCGGTGTCACAGTAACAACGTTAGAGACATTCAGCACTGCAGATTCCACACAAATGTTCATGCAAAGCTGGAATCCTCTCCTGGTCTTAAAAAATACCCTTGTGATTAAGAATCCTACCCCAGTAAGAATTTCAGCTACGTGAGAGAGATGCCTTGAACTCACCGCTTGACTAACGAAAAAGTTCCTGCTGTAAAGTGCTGGAATTCCTGGATAGATGATGGCTGGAGTGGATTTCTAATATATTTTGATGGGATGGAGAATCCCTCTTTTGGGATTTGAACCCTTCCTTGGGACTGCCAACCCAATGGCCTAAAAAACCCCACCATGTTAGACCAGCAGGGTGCTGTGCTGGAGCTTTCCTTCCAAAGGGCTTCACACACTGGTGGTGTTGGGATGGAGCTGTTAAACCCCTGAGGACAAAAGGAGTGCTGCAGGACCTCGTTACATGTTAAATATAAATAGGTATATTGTAGCCTTGCATGAAGTCTATTTTACTTGGGCAAGTATGTTTTTTGTTAGACACATAAAACACAGAGTGGGTTTTAATGGCTGATCAGATCCCGTTAAGGCAAATTGCATGTTTAAATACAAAGGATGAAAGGATCTCTATTATTCTACAAATTTCTAGCAGCACTGCACCTTAAAAGGAATTTTATAGCAAATTTGTAGCTTTGCAACCAGCTCATGAACCAGGGGGCATAAAAAGGACATGTGTTCCAAGAGCAAATGCATTCCATATTTCAGAAATAATAAGTTCTTGCTTGGACCCAGATCTCATCAGTGCAGAGAAAGGATTTTGCATTCTATGGGAGGAAGGACTTTTCTGTCTTCAGCAGAACATTATTTCATTAGGGCTGCTAACCTGGTCTATGACAGAGCCAATGAAGCCATGCCTGCAGAAAAAACGCTCTGCACCAGAAAGGCCCAATGCTTTCCTTGACTTGATTGCAATCCACACAAACATTCAAGAACAAAGATCTACACAAGTGGAAACACAGTCCCAGAAGACCAGGCTCCTTAGAGGTGAAAAGATTAAAACCCTCCAGCAGCAATAAGGTTTCTGCAAGTGAATCTTCACATACCCAGGAAGCAAATTTCCTTGTAGTCCTAGAATTAGTGAAGGCTGTGGGATTACAAGGTGCAAAACACACACATGTCTCATAACCTTCAACTGCAGTAAGTCTTGAGCCTCTGTACTCTGTATTTATATGGGTAAACCTGTGAAAGTGCTGTTCTGTGTTTTATGTTGCTTAAGGCAGTGGAATATTAGGCCCACTGCAGCCTACAGGGATTAGGAATGCAGATGCCAGTTAACCAGAAATAAAAGCAGGTAAATACTAAAAAAAAGGTGCAAAATTACGGAAAACTGAAAGCTCTGGCAGATGAGTCCTACTGGAATTAACACTAGAGTTCAAGGCATTACCCCTGCCAGCTCTCTGCTCTGCCTCTGTGCCAGAGGGTGTCCCCATGATCTCTTTGTCATGCCTCTCCACTTCCATCAATTTTGCCTGAAAACACTGTGTAATATTCCACCCATGGTTTTCTTTCCTGCACTGGAAGTTCCTGGTCCCCAAAGAGGAGATTCACAGTGCTAATAAGGAGAAAGAAAATTAAAGACAGAATGAAAATAAATCAGAAATATGGGAAAGAGCAGAGTTAAAGGTGCAAAAAATAATGTTCTTCCACGAGAAAAGTCACACAGAGCACTAAAATGAGTTGTCTGCAACAAACCTCAAAGTCTTCAAGTGACTCCTCTTTGTTTTCTTTTCTCTAAACCTTTACATGCACTCAACCCTGAAGTATTTGAGCTCTCTCAGTGGTGCACCAAGCAGTGGTGCACCAAGGCCTCCTGCATCTCACCCTCTGCAGAAAATGAAACGTAAGAGGGTGGACCCTGACAGTCGAGCAGAGGGTGGGGAGCTCTGCACTCCCCAGAGAGCTTTGTGTGTGAATCATGCCCTCAAAAATGTCTCTTGCATAGTTTATCTATTTGGGAAAACCCTGTTGTGCCAGAAAACTAAATATTGAGGATTTATTTTTTTGTGACAGGGCAGTGGCCTGGCTTTGCTAAGTGCAAAAGGAAATGGCATGAAAGTTTATTTTTCTTCATCCACAGGCAGAAACCCATAAGCCTTTATATTCAGATATAGATGACACATTATGAATGCCATAGAAAAATCAAGTTGTGGGAGAAAAATCTTCCAAAATGCATCATGATCCCACATAATTTGATAAAATAAAGCCAAAAATTTCGCCACAAGCTTTATACGAAGTAAAGATGAATACTGCATGATTAGCCAAAAATTACAGAAAACCTTCTAGTTTGTTCTTTCCCACTTTTCCACTGCATCCACATTTCAGCTAGTGTGAAAAGAAGGAAATTTCTATTTTCAAGCTAGAGAGATTTCCTGGGCTCAAAACTAGAATGTGTCTCTGACACAAATTCATGCCTCCAAAAATCCATCACAAGTGACAACCTACATCATTCCTTTATTTTCTGTATACAGGATGTGTAGATAAAGTCTGGGTGGATTTTCTTACTCACACAGTATCCAAATGCTTCTGTTGTGGAAACCTCCAGGTTTCCAGTAGTGCAAAACCTTTTTGTGAGAGGAGAGCTGTCTCACATTTGGAAGTCAGGAGGCTGCTGCTTTTTCTATTCCTTCCTGCCATCTGCAAGGTCTCATATGGAGTAAAAACGGGAAATTACTTGAGCAAATCTTCAGCTTTTCCTCAGTTTTCTTCAAATAACGTCCTCATCCTTCTGCCTCCTGATTTACATAATAAGGAGACTGTGTTGTATTATTACATCAGTTTCGTTTCTTCAGGGAAAAAGGCTCCAGATGTATTTGACTAAATCATTAGTGCAAACATCCCATATTTGTAACATCATTCCCTAGATCAACTGTAAAGACACACTGTTGATTTTGGCTGTGGGCTCAGGAGTGGACAGACACTTGATCTAAGCAGCTGCCTCCTCATTACTCCCTCCAAGTTCATTGTCATGGAGAGAAGGACAAACCCCTAATGGATCCGCAACATGAGCACCCATAAAACCTGGCAGTTGACTCATCTGATAAAAATCACCATTGTAAAGCTATTCAACGAGGAGGTGTGGGGGGGGAAACCCAAAGATTTAGCCTTCCTCAGAGCAATTACTTCCTTTTGTCAGGGTGTTTTTCTTCAGTCGTATGGGAATGAAATTATAAACAAATACAGAGTGCAGGTCCTGCCACCTCAGCTGTGGTGGGACGGCTGCTTCTCTTAGAAGCTCTGGTGATGCTTGGAGAGCAAGGTGAGGAAGGTGACAAAAGCCCTTCCTGTCTGAGCCAGGAGCGTCAGTGAAGTGTAAGAATGAACAGCACGTGATCCAGTGTAGTTTTAGAAGTTAAAAAAATTATTAAATTTTCCTACATCGTTTGCTATTTGATTCAACTCCTACAGAAACTTGACTACACCAAATTATTGCTCACTACCACATCCGAACTTTTTTTAACTGCAGGTGAAGCATCATTCTTGATTTACTTTTGCACCCTCGTAGGGACAATTAGAAATGGAAAAAGTCAGTTAAAAACTATGTAGCTTTAAATAGTTAGCAAATTGCTCTAAATGGCACAACAGTGCCAACAATAAGGACAAAAATGTGCAAATGAATTCTTTGAAACACTGTTGCAAGGCAGAAGAATACACGTGACTAAGTAGATGCTTCCTTTCTAAAAGGAAATAACCTAAATAACTAATTTCTGAATAGAAGTCTTAAGAAAGGGTAAGTAATTCTTGTAGATGCCGACACATTTGTATCACATTTGTGCCACAGCCTTTAATTGCTCTCTGGTTGCAATCAAAAGACTGAGATTTTTCTGTAAATGGTTAGAGTTATAAATTGCTATGGACTGTCATGTCCCCATCAATAAACACTATTTCTCATTTAGAAACACAGTAGAAACACCTGGTGTGATACAAAGATGTGCAAGTATTACGATGTACACGTAAGATAACGGGCAATCAAAATATATATTATTTTAATATTTGACACATTTGACCCTCCTACAGGATTAGACCCCAATGAAAGGTAGAAAATTGCACTTACTGCTGTCTCCTGGCTTTGTCATAACTGTTGCTGTGCAGGAGATGTGGTATTTGCACTTAATTGCATCATTTGAAAGCCCTAGAAGAGGGTATTCTAATGATTAAATCAACGTAAACCAGGTTTCAGAGCCAAAATAATCAAAAGTCTGACCAAGGCAAATGTTCTCAATAAAGCGAGCTTGCCAAACACAAGTGCTAATTAACACCTGATTCTAATTTGGTGATTGTGAAAGTGTGGCAGTGGAGCCCTATGATTCTGTAAGTGGAAATAGCATTGCCTTTCTCCACTGGTAGGTTGCATGAATTGCCCTCGTGGCCAAAATTCCTCCTTTTGATCCGTTCTGGGTACAATCCATCAGCGTGGAGGCAGCTCTACTCAGGCTGTACAATATTCCTCTGTCTGAAGATATTTACTCTTCCTTCGTGTTTTCCCAACTGTAATGGTTCTGAATGAAACTTTATTCTCCTTGATGCCGGTTTTAATTGAAAATTTTCAAAATAAGTAAATTTAAAGTATCACACTGCCTACAAATGGCAAACCCAAGTGGTCACATTCTTCTAATATTTCCTGTTATGATTTTTTTTCAGTTTTCTGAGGGTGGGAGAAAGCTCCTTCAGCCAGGTTTTACACAAGGGCCTGAGAGCTCAGGACCTCCTGCATCCCATGTCAAGTCTTTCCTTCAGCAAAGCACTCATAAGAAAAGCAGATGTATTGGCATGTGACTAATTCTTGAAGTCATTGGGCTTTTGATCAGTCACCTGAACAACTAGGATGTTCTTTACCCTCTTCATAGTGAAGACAGACCCAACCAAAAACTGGTATTAGGTGTTATCTTTGTTGACACCCCAAAATCCAATCAAATGGACTGGAAGGACTGTTCTCTCTCCTGAAGTAAGTGATGAGTCCTGCCAGTGCACAAAGTGAATCTCTTCTGTGGACAGCTGGAACACTTCAGACCTTGGGACCACTCATCTTCCAAAATACACGTTTTAAAGTGCACATTCAGTGATACCCTCACATTTCTTTGCACAAAGGAACGACTCAGTGGCACTTTTCCACCATGAGACAAAAGTGGCACTGCAAAAAATGAAGTCACTGCTGCCTTAGACCTAAAGGTTGTAACACTTCTCACTTATAATCTGCCTAAAATAACATGCAGTTGAACCTCATGTGCGACACATATAAGTAATTACCGAGGCACATAATATAGGAAGCGTCTTCAAAAACAAAGCTACATAAATTTAACTTCCAGCTGACTGTCGATGAATTCAGTTATAAAATCAACACCTCATGTATTTGATCTACACAACAGCTACATTATACCATCCACTGATCTTTTTAATGGTTTACTCAGACTCTCATTAAAAAAAAAAGTTAAAATATGAAAACCAAATTTGTAAGAGCGGGATCTACAGAAATATTTGCAGAGACTCGTAAGCATTTTATGACCTCTGCAGTGCAAATGTATTTGACTGTGTGTTTAAAGCAACTGCAGTTTGTTCTTAACAAGGGTGAATTTGCACTATAAATGGCATCCCCTCTTTAGAAACAATACTTCCTTTATCTGCTGGTGTTCAAAAGCCCTACCAGGGAAACCTAACTTATCTGTTTCATCTTAAAACTGGAGCTGCCTGTCAAGCTTTGACAATCTTCAGATTCTTTTGGAAATAGGAAGCAACCCATTGTGTTCAAATTTGCTCTTAGTGACAGCTGATCCCACAGGAGCATCTAGTTAGAAAATAATTGATAGCACTTGAAACAGAAAGGGCTGCAAATCAGGTATGACAAGTTTGCATTCAATGGCAGCCCTAAAACTAATTGTCCGGTTAAGAAATCAGCTTCAAAAGAGGAAAAAAAAAACCCCAAAAAACTTAAGGGGAAGGAAATGAGAAGTTTGTTTATTGCACATACACTTTCATTCTGACAATATTTTCCTTTTAAAAGGCAGGTCTGGAATAAGCAGTAGATTAAAGGGATGGGCCCAAAGCAAAACCTCTAAGCTGAGTACTCCGAACTTTACGACTCGAGCCCATCTGTAGTTTGTTATAAACAAGTCATGAGGCATAAATGAAAAAATCTGGATGCGGAAGGATAGAGAGGCTCGATCCTGCTACTATTGAAGTTAACAGAAAATCTCTTGCTGACTACAGAGGACTTTGGATCAGGCATTAAAATTCCAAAGTAATACTGGCAGAGCTTCAATCGGGCGAGTGTGCGCGCGCGCTCGTGCATATTTATACACACAGACACACAGCCCAATATCAGGGATTTTTAACCCTGGCTCTTATATCAGACTGCAACACCGGATGTCAAAAATGAAGATAACATGGGAGGAAGTTTATTTTGATGAGGAAATCCCTAAATGCTGTTGAAAATATGCTTGGAATGGTTAATTAGCATGTAGGGGCTTTGGAGGAAACGATATCTTGCAGCTTGACCATCATCTTTTTGCCAGGTTTCCCTTCGATTTATCTCTTATCTGCAGGAAACTGTCTCACAGCTTCTGAATCTGCTGTTGGCTAAAAAGAGAAAAAGGACAATGACTCATTGTTGGGCAACAGGACAAGTTCTATTTGGATTCTGAATTTCCACATTAATGCTATTTAATGTCATATCTACTGTACTTCAGCCCATGCAGGGGATATCCAGGGTGGGCTCTGGAACCAACCAAAAGTGAAAGTTCCTTCACCAAAACAAAAAACTGCAAAGAAAAAGAAGATATAATACCCAAGGGATGAAAACACTGCATAAGGAAAAAAGTATCTGCTGGATTTTTCTGTGACTAAGGCATCAAAAAGGCCTTATTAATAACTGAAAGTACTGCAGATGGATAAGCAACTGGTGACAGGATGCAGCAGCTGATGTCCACCAGAGCTATGGCTGCTCAGAGAGCATCGAGCAGCCGTGGCTCTCATTCCAAGGGGTACTTTCATGCACGACCAAGCAATGCAGGATTCCTTCCTCTGCAGCGTTTATTGAGGGCTGGCAATGAAGATCTGGTTCAGCTGCATGTGGTGAGAGGGGTTGGTGTATCCAGCAACCACAAACAGGGGCCGGGAAGCACACAGGAATAACACTGGAGCATCCCGGGCCCTGATCTGGAAGTTAAGCACGTCTGGAAATGCTGAGCATAGGGAAGTGCTGGGGGAGGGATGAGATGTATCAGATGATCCCCTTGCCGACACTAATGAGTACATCAATGAAAGGATTAAGAAAGGAGCAGGACATGTTTCTGCCATTCCCTCCCCTGCAATGATTGCTCCAGTGCTCAGAGGTGTGGCTTCGTTTGGGTAAGAACTGAAAAGTCAGCGGCTTCTCCAGATATTACATAAAAGGAAAGAATGACATAAAAACACGATCTAACCCTGTAAATATTTTTTCCAGTTTCACGGACCAAATCCCGAGCATGTCATGTGTCTTGCATTTTTTATTCCCCCAGCTCCCTTTCCCCAGTGTGGAGCTGACATCTGAAGTAAGAGCACACAATCAGTATGTTAATAATCAAGGAGTCTGCTCGCTGCATTATACAGACATCAGAGGAATTTCTTCCACTGTCTGATGAATATTATAAACAGCCCCGTTTGTATTCACAGAGCCTTATGTAGCAAATCCAAAAGTGACAAACCAAACAGTTTTAAGTGGTTACATTCCAGCCCCAAATGTCCCCGAGTATCAAACGTCGCTGGAGACCTGCATGGGAGGAAAACAAAGAGGCCCACAGTCAGTTGGACTAGAGGTTTAGTGCCGAGGCAGATGACTGTGACAAGGTTTTTTTAACTGCCAAAGTGACACTGCAAATGCAATCTGGTCTTGCAGCTGGAGGGCCAGAAGTGTTGTATCAGTTACCAGAGAGGGAAGGCATTTGTTCTGGAGAGCGACACTTCAGGAAGGGTTTACATCTGAGTCATCATCTCTGCTGGAGTGTGTGTCCACCAGAGAGCTGAGCTGCAGAGCTTCTGCAAAACGCTGCAGGGAAGTTTTAAGACCTGCAGGCCGCTGTGGACCTCGTTTGCTGCCTTGTCAAAGGAAGGGTCCCCTTCCTGTGGGTTGGGGACTGATCCCTACATGGCAATCCTTGGACTTGGAAGTGGTAATAATCATTCCAAGCATGTGGCCAAACTGCTTGAGTTATCACCTGAAAGTTAACACTTCAGGCAAAATAGGCACAGCTCCTTCCCCATCCTGCATAACACACACAAAGCAATGAGGGGTGGATGGAACAGCAGGAAAGGAAAGCTGAGAATTCCTGAATGATTCTGAGACTAATGGGCTTTTATTGTGTATGTTGAGATGGTTTCTGTGGGATGCTCCTGCACCAGCTGGCTGTGACACTGCCAGTTTTCCCTGATTTGTTTTGTTTTTTTTTTTTTTTCTGAGGTCTTTTCTCTCTCCACCTTCTTAGTCCCTTGGGAGACTGGGAATCCTCCTGGAGCACACCCATGCAGGCTGAAGTGGGAGGACACCTTCCTTGCTGCAAATCATCATCAGCAGACACATGTGGAGGTTGAAGCAGCAATCCTGAGGCACAGTGGGCTCTCCAGACTGGTGCCTTTTAGAAGAGAGAGGGCTGCATGTCTGCCAGTCTCTTCTTTCACCTTAGATAACTGGGCAGAAATAAAGGTTCTGACTATTTTGAGCCAACTACAATCTTCTCTGTGACTACCATTGTCACAAGGCTTGTGCCCCTTGGCAGTAGGGGAGACTGGGATCAGAAATGCTGGGAGAAGGAGTTTTATTCCCCAAAGCTGCAGGATGATTATTTGCTCTTTATTTCAACCAAACCACTTGGGTTTCCAAAGTGGGCCTGGAAACTGTGAAGGAACAGCCTTTCTCATGAGATTTCCTGTTGGTGCTGCATCCAGTAGCACCGGAAATATCACAGGAATAGCTTTTCTTGTGGTATTTTATTACTTCTGCTTCTGCTGCTGACCGGAATTGGGAAGTACAGGGGTGCATGGAAATGAAATATAGTGGTCAGGGGAGAGTCTGCCAAACATTTGTAAATGACAACAGCAAGAAAGGTCATTCACTTAAGTCTCAGGAACTGCTTCTGATCTGCTCTTGTTTTATTCAGACACATTTATGTGATGCTGCTTGAGAAAGTCATTCAGCCAAGGCTGGTAGCAGTACCCACTCAAACACTGACTGTCTGTGGTTTAGCTGGAAGTCCTGCTGCTAAGTTCCTATAGAGAAGTGGCTTCTGTTTCCTAAAATGTTTAACTGACATAATCCCTCATCAGAATAGGTCCAAAAAAAAAAAAACCCAGACTCATCCTGCTACATCTCATAGTTACACTGCCTTTATTTAATATTATTGCAGCACAATTAGACAATATAAAATCTGTGCATATGCTCTCCTTGGGCAAAAGAGCATCTATTTATCTGTATTTATTTCCTGCTCGAAGTTGTTTGACAAGTGCTTTGTGCAGACAAAATCTGTCTAGCAATTGTTTGTAAATACACGCTGCAAATATTTTTCAGCCCTCTCAGACAGTGGTTCTTGGTGGCAGTGGTGATGACTAAGCAGTGCAAGCAGCTGCTAACAATTCTCCCCCAGCCACGTTTGCCCTCAAGGCACTGGGAGGCAGCTCAGCAGCTTGATCCAGATGGAAGGGGGATGGCTCAGGCAGGAGTGAACACCTAGGAGCAGTCGGGAGGAAAGGGAGAGCCGACCACAGCTCAGGCCAGCAAAAGCTGTTCGGCAATTCACACCCTTGGCATCGCAATCAAACTACCTAAACCACACGGGACTGTTTCCATTTCCTGTTTGGTTGATGTAATCTTTACAAGTTACTCCTGTTTCTTCCTGAAGTGAATTTTCCTTCCCTGCAAAACTAATTTTTTTTCATTATTAAATAAGTGTTGGCTGCTAATCAACACTTTGCCTTCCTGAACAAGCTCCATTTGCAAACAAACCAAATTAAGAGGAGAACGAACACAGACAGAGAGAAATTCTATTTAAAACCTAGAAAAAAATTCCTGAAGTGCATTTCCCTTATTATCTGACTGTCATCCTAAGAGCACTTTGCTCAGTTTAGATTAGAAAAGTGAAGTTTTGCTACAGAAATGCCAATGTCATAAGGAGTAATCATGGGTACTTTCAATTCCTTTTTTTTTACAAGAGACACAGGTCACTTGTCTCACTTGTGACTAATTGCATTGAAGTTGGGGAGACTATTCCATGAACATAAAGATAAGACAGATTTGGCCCAAGAAGACTGTTTTTTTTCTGGTGTTTTGGAGAGTTAGAGGCACATACTTACAGAACAAAAACAACCCCTGTAACAGTTGGTTTGATAGTTAGTCTCTGTAATAAAATGGGACTAAATTCTTCAACAACCACCTGTACAAGCACAACAGAAAAAACATCTTTTATAGATACAAAACCTGTTTCGTTCCTCACTCCCTCACAACTGCCCTGATATTCTGAAGCATGTGGTGCACAGTTCAAAGTAATTATTGTTGTCAAATACCTTGGTTATCATCAAGGCCTTTGTTGTTGCCCTCTTCAGATGACGTGGCTCCTCTCCCAGATCTCTGCTCCCTGCGCTTCCCTGGAGTGGCCCAGCACAGATTCCTCTCCCTGCTTTGTGCCAAGGAAGAAGAGGATCTGAAGGCAGCTTCACTGCTTTTCCTTGCTGCCTCCCCAGCCCATGTGCTGAGTGCTGCACAGGCAGTCAGGACACCAGCCTACTTCTCTCTTGCTTTTCCCCACCTGCAAGTTGATCCTGACCCAGCCAGGGAGGCACGTCTAGTCTGATCAACTCCTGCTACAGGGAAAGGGGGAAAATAAGAGGCAAATTCAGGTAGATCCTAGTGTCAAAAAAAGAAAATAAAAAGCAGCTTTTGTCACTTCCTCGTGGAGAGGTCAAATCCCTTTTGTTTCACATCCTGTACTGTTTTGAGTTGACACTTTTGGGCGATGTTTGGGTCATGTCTGGTGGCTACACATGCATTTATTGCAGCTATACTTTCCACTGTACTAAAAGCTGGGACATTAACCTATAAATCTGTGGTAAATGAGAATTGCACTGTATGCTCTGATGGTGTAGAGTTGCATAATATATACATGCCTTGAAAAATCAGGGATAACTGAGAAGTGAACTGAGAGCCACTCAAACATCAGCAAATGGAATGTGAGGAAGGACTATTGTATTATTATAGACTTCCTTATTTCAAGGTTCTTTCTTTAGAACTAGATATTGTTATAAAATATTTTAAAGATGCACATCTAAACCTTCAAGTTCATGCAGCAACAACCTCCCTGTAGGGCACAAGAATTACTCCCCATCATCACCCCAGAACTGCAAAGCGACTTGGTGGTCTTTGTGCCTCTTTTTCAGTCAAATAAAACTGTAAGAGCCTGAAAGGAGAATTTTAAAGTCAGTGAGAATTTTGACTGAAAAAAGAAACAAAATCTCCTTTAACTTGAATTTGCCACAACAGAGCGAAAGTTTGAAAATACAGAGCTGGGCTACATGCACACACAGAGTGAAAATACTGGATGGGAATGGGTGATCCAGATGAATATACCCATCCCTTTCCATCATATCCCTGAAAAATCCTGAAACAACAACTGTGTTTCATGTTGCTTCACAACCTGAGGTGATGATGGTACAGACATAGCAGAACTTTTTCAAGGCACCTTAGTAACTATTGTGTCTGGATAATAAAACTTTTGAACAGCTGCAGATTCCATGTCCAGTCTCTAAGTTTTTGACAAACTTGGGCTTGAATAATAAATGCAGAAAAGCATAAGCAAAGACACTGAATATCATTATCAACGTTATCACACAAGCAGATTGCAAACACCTCAGCATCCTAAAGTGTGTCATTAGACTTAGACATTTTCCTGCCCTTTTTTCCCTGTTTTCTAGGAGCATCAGCATTCCTGAGGTAGATACAGGTCTGAAAACTCTGATTCTAATTGGATAAGTGATAAAAACCAGCTCTAAACTCACCTGCTACCAGTGCTGAAATAAGGCTTTGCTGAGAGTCCGTTGTTGACTTTGCTTCATTTAGAAATCAAAGGATGATTTCTTCCAAGTGACAGTCCTGGCATTGTAACACACCCAAATTAAAAATTAAATTATACAAGACGCAAAGCTCAGGTCTGCCATCAGATTGAAAGCTTTAATGAAACCAAAGACACTGACTGAAAGATTCAAAGGCAGCCGGAATTTTTTGGGGCGGCTGCTTTGGCTAAATCAGAGAAAGAGGTTAAGTCATAATGTGTGAGTCTGGATTCACTTCCATACTTCTTTGGCATTTGGGAATGTTTGGGTCTGAGGCTTTGTGCTGAAATGTCAGCCACCTATTATTATGATTTTAGCATCTATGTTCTAATTCTTTTCAAACACTTCAGCGGAACACGGATTTTTGATTAACTCAGCGCTCTCTAGTTGACTTTTCAAAGTAGCAACTGCAAATTAGATGATGAAGAACTGGAAACAGTGTGAGGATCAGCCCATGAGGAAAGTTCTGCAGTCAATTAGAGCTGGTTGAGGTCCTGGCCTCCACAGCCAAAGCATGGGACTGAATTTGGATTTGATTCCAGATAACATCATAAAATTCCTTCTGTATCACCTGTTTTTTATGTAAATGAAGGATCACAAATAACACCCTTATCTTCCAAGACTATTTCAAAGATAAATTAGTGAATGCTTACAAATCATTTGGATTTTAGAGTGGATGGGCAGTGGGGGAGAAAAGGAAACAAGAACTCAGATGGGCCAAGAAAAACATCAAATTCTCTTCGTTCTGGTTCCAGCCAACAACATAAGCATGTGCTTAGCTTTGAGAATGGGCTTAGATCCCCCCCAGTAAATGAGAGCAGAAGTTCACAGAGTTAATGATGTGCTTTGGTGACTTTCTGAACAGGGAAAATTAACAGGTATAACTGAAATACAGAGTATATATGCAGACATAGCTAAGCATGGCAAACAGTCTGAACCCTCAGTCTCCTTCCTCAGTGTCCAAGCCCGGCATTGCCTTGTCTTTCCTTCCCTGAGTCACTCCAAATACTGGATGTGCCCAGATGAGGATCACAGGTAGCAACATTCAGGTACCTGAAAGCAGAATTTGTCTGAAAGGTGAGTTTTAAAAGTTCTCAAGGGTAGATGAAGAGTGGTGGGACAAACCACACCATTAGGGAGCCTGAATCACAACCCTGGATGCAGGACTTGGGAGCAGTGGGGGTTTGGACTCTAGCTGAACTTTGCAACTCCTGCTGAAACTAAATTGAACTGGAATACGTCCTTTCTCAGTAGTTATTTGATCAGCACAGCAAATGGGCACAGGCTCAGCACTGCCCCAGCTCTGCCCTGCATGAGCTCTCACAGTTGTTTAAGGAGTATTCTTTTAACATACTTGAAAGAAAGCAACATTATCAGTCCTGTGCATCTCAGGATCTAACACGTTTTGGAGCTGGTTATCAGCTGTAGTAAAATCAACATTTTATAAGCTTCTATTCTTGTGCCATATTTGTAGAAGTTGCAATGCTACCACCGAACAAATGCCTCTTTCATTGCCTTTCTGGAAACATAAAGTTCCTTTAAAGACCAGAAAATTAAATTGTGTTCGTCTGGGAGACGGCGTGTAGACAAAATCTCCTTCAAAAAGTCAGAAGGCCCCTGAGTCAGAGGAAAGTTCAATTAATTTGTCAGAGAACTGAAAACAGATGATTTCAATCAGCAGCACGGGATGACTTCATGGCCGGCGCGCGCTGGGAAAGGCGGGAGCTCCCCTTCCAGCCGCACAAACAGGCGGCCCCGCAGGATTTACGCTGCTCTGGTTCTGCTGGGCTGAGCTGAGCCGAACTAAGCCAAGCCGAGCTGAGCTAAACTAAATTAAGCCGAGCTGAGCTAAAACTAGCTGAGCTGAGTCGAGCCGAGCCGAGCTAAACTGAATCAAACTGAGCTGAACTAAGCCGAGCTGAGCTAAACTAAGCTGAGCTGAGCTAAACTAAGCCGAGCTGAGCTAAACCGAGCCGAGCTGAGGTTAGCCGAGCTGAGCCGAGCTAAAACGAGCTGAGCTGAGTCGAGTCGAGCTAAACTGAGCCGAGATGAGCTAAGCCGAGCCGAGCTGAGCTAAACTAAGCTGAGCTGAGCCGAGCCGAGCTGAGCGCAGCTCCAGGCCGGCGGCGATGCGCGCGGGATGATGAATGGCCGGGATGCAGCGCCACCTCATTGGCTGCGCCGCCGCCGGGACCGGCCAATCAGCGGCGCGGCCGCTCCCGGGGCGGTGCCGCCCTGTGGTCCCCGCTGGCCCGTCCTCATCCTGTCCCGTCCTGGTCCTGTCCTCCTCCCGTCTCGTCCCGTCCTGATCCTGTCCCGTCCGAGACTTCTCCCATCCTGTCCCGCTCCTGGTCATGCCCCTTCCTGTCCTGGTCCTGTCCTGGTCTCGTCCCGTCCGGTCCCGTGCTTGTCCTGTGCAGTCTTGTCCCGTCCCGTCCCGTCCCTGCCTCATCCCGCCACTCTCCCGTCCTGTCTTG